>APFE031276370.1:0-20942 GCA_000404065.3 Pinus taeda | reverse complement strand
TGTTCAACCGGTTGATTGTAGATTAGTTTTTCTTTACATGTTTTTGCATCAAATAGTGACATGAGATTTACCTCTCTGTTGACTTTGTTTTTTTAGCTTTTCAATTTCAGTTATGCTTTGATTTCAATCTTATTCATTTGCTTTGTTAGTTAGTTTATATATCAACTTGCTCATATCATTGACGATTATCTCCGAAAGCCATAGCTTAGACTACTTGGCGAGGAATCGAACTGTGAATGATGTGATTTGATTTTAGTTTTACTTTCCTGCAATTAGATATCAAATTGCTCATATCATTGACGATTATCTCCGAAAGAGATAGCTTAAACTACTTGGCGAGGAATCGAACTATGAATGATGTGATTTAATTTTACTTTTATTAGTTTGCAGTTTTTGATTTGTTTGCGTGAAATAGATTAAATTTTATTTCCGTATTTAGACAAGCAACAGAGGCAGTGATTTCATGATCAGTATTTCATCTTTTGTTTGATTGAAGTCACTACATACTTACACTTTTGTTTAAGTACTAATTCCATCAATAACATGCTTTGAGATCTTTTGAAGTGCTAGGTTTTGGAAGTTGCCATTAGGGACATAAACCCTGTCTTGAAATCTATATCCATACTTGACCTTTAAAAGTATTCTTAAGACCTTAGAATATGATTTCCATTTGCATTAGACACTTTAGGAGATCAACAAAAACAAAACCCCAAAACAAAATAAAATCTATAAAACAACGAAGTAAGAAAAAGGTTAACTAAGCACATATGGTGCACCACACTTATCAGTTTACGATACTCGGATTGATAATTTATGTAGAGCAATTTAAGACGTTAAATTCACTAAACAAACTCTTCTAAAAAAATGGATTAGGGATACAAAAATGAAGGTAATGCATATAATTAAATACAAGTTAAAAGATGCAAAAGTGTTGAAGAATGTAACTAGTGTAGGCTTTTATTATTGTATTTGAGTCAAGATGTATTATATTTGTCAAAAGAATGAAAAATAAAATTTATTATAAAATTATTTAATAGCTTGGGTTTCATGCTTTATTATTTTATTTTTAGGTCAAATCCTTCATTGTACACTTCTAGGGTTTATGTCAAAAGTCCTTGTCCTTGTCATAATTTAATAGACACTTCTTGGGCTTTGTATATCAAGAAAGAAAAAATATTGTGATGCAAATTGAGTCAAATAGGCCTCCTTTGTTGAAGAATCTTGGGAAATTAGGTGTAGTGCGATTCTTCTTGGCTTGATAACAATTTGTGAAGTCTTTTTACAATTTGACTTGTTAGCTTAATATTCTTCTTCTTTTTATTAATACATGTGTGTGTACTTCATCAAACTGCTTCCAAAAACATAAGAACAAGAACACAACATGTTGGCTCTCTACTAGGGCCAAAACCTCTCTTCTTTTGAGAGGAAAACCCTTCGGTAAATTTCTCTTATTGAAGCTTTTTATTGATCAATGCCAAACCCTACACCCTTGACCAGAATATCCTCCAAGCACAAGTCAAGTCCTTCCTCCTTCCTGCACTTTGTTTCCCCAACACTCGATCAGAGTTTGACAAGTGGCATCATGTGGTTGGTTATCAGATGTGGTGACATGGCATGTTTTGATTGGTTTAGAATGGACCAATGAGGAGGGGACAAGTGGCAAGCCTAGAGGCCTCCATGTGTCCCTCGCCAAAGGTCGGATTGGTCTATCGGTGCGCAATAAAATTTATTGCAGGTCGGTGGAGTCGAACTCGTGACCTGCACCGAAAAAACACAACGTATTGTCACTACACCACAACATTGGATCTTAACCTACTATGGTTATCACATGTATTTGTTGTGTAACAATTTGAGGTTTGGGGGTTGGGAGGGAGCCAACCCATGGGCCAACCCCCTCCATGTGACTAGATTTAATAACCACAAGCCAACAATTAGCGGAATCGGCGGCCAACATAATCGCTCACAGTTAATTCCATGACATGTGTACACTCCACGAAAACTGCAAGCCGACAGTTAGCCTAACTGCGCGGTACTTGTGCTAATCCACGTTTAAATGCTAAGTAATAATGCTTAATAATTAATTAAACTACATTTAATTCAGTGGACTTTTGACGGTTTTGAAAATTTAAGAGATTCCTTCATTTTTAGCGGGATTAGAGTTCCTTCAGTTTTAGAGGAGGTTTACTAGGGAAAGCAATTTTGACCATAACTAGAGAAAAATTCAACCAAATTGAGATTAGGAAAAGGTGTTCCTAGATTATTTGGGCATTCTGAGCACATTGAACCAGGTTTCAGGAGCAGTAGAGCATTGTAAACAACACTTTTTCCATTATTGAGCTAATACAGAGGCCCAAGCCATGGAAGTTGGACCAAGGAGATGTAGCCCAGGAGGGGTGAACTCCTTCATAAAAAAACTATGTTAAGTGTTTTATTTGATGGTTTGTTGTACATTTACTTGATGTTGTTCAACACTTATTTTTCATGCTATTTTTCTCATAAACTTAACATAAAACTTGATAAATGTACTTGTTTTCAATCACAAACACCATAAGGGAATCTGTGCACATGAAGCAATTGACAAGAATTTGTTTATATATCCGAAGTTGAAATTAGCACAAAAAAACTAACATTTAATAACATATCATGCATCCATGGTCCATAGATCATGTTGGGTCCCCAGAGTCACACTATGTTGTGCTGTAATGTAGATCTTGGGAATGTCTTAGTGAAATATTACTTCTTGTTATTTCCTTAAGGTATTCTATTTAAGTATGTGTATATGGCCATCTATTGGTATCTAGTATTATTCAATGTGTTTTCATAACCCTTTGACTTTAGTGTTCTAGTTCATAGTTCTTAGCATATGAATGGTCAAAGGTGTAGATGACTCAAAATGCATGCAAATAAAACCATATATTTAAATTGTCCTCTTAAGTGTGTTGTGGTAAAATAACTATGTAATTCAAGTACATATTTGTAAATGAGGTTCAAAGTTCATGCGCTTTATTTTCTCCTATAAGGTGTCACAAGAAAATAAAACGACATGAATAATTCGCAACAACCACTGAATAAAATACTTGTGTAGATGTAAATCTCGATGCAATATAAATTTCTCTATATTAAATGCAAATGAATGAATCAAGTAACATTAATGTCACAATAACATTGAGAATTAATTCATCATTCACATTTAACATTCACCATATGATATTCAAAGAGAGTATCAAAATATACATGAATAAATTTTCAAATTTAGCTTAGATTTGTGTTAAATTGGAAAACTATTTGTTGACACCTAATCATGGGGATTGGGTGAACTCTTGTAAATTATGTAAATAGTAAATAATGGAAAATGAAGAGTCATTGGGAGGTGAAACCCAAGAGTCACTCCCTCATGTATATAACCATGAGTAATCTTAATGAATAAATACAATTGATTTGAGGGGTTACTTTCTGGCCTGACATGGTATGAGAGGACAGGTCCGAAATTAGTTTTCTACAGTGTAACTCCTGTCATATTTCTCTTCCATATTATGTCCCTCTCCTGGAGGTTGTTGGAGGTTTTGTTGCAGTATTATTATGCTGCATTCAAGCATAAGCTGTAACACATACCATTCTATTGGCCTTCCTCCTTTGCATAGTTGACCCACAGGTCCCAAGACTCACTTGGCTCGGCCCTCCATTACATAGTCGGCTCCTCTGGCATTCCTAGTATTTTTTTGTGGTATTACTTGGTATTTTTAATGTGTTGCAATTGTGCGTTGAATTGTATAATGCGAAGGCCATGAACGTGTCCTCTGCTGGAATTATTTGTGTGTTGTTCCTAAATGAAATTTGAATCATTTCATACATGTTGTAGTTAGTAGGGTGAGGATCGATGTTGTTTTTTAAACAGTACCTCATTGAGGTTCACAAGTTTTCAAATTTCATTCCTGCCACCACTCAGTGAGGTTGTAGGTTTTCTGTGATGCGACATGGAAAATAAAAGTAGCAGTTGGAGTTTCTTTTTTCCGGAGGATAATACCCTTCTTTCATCTGCTCCAAATGCTTGTTTAGACACCCATCTTTTTTATCTGCCACTAGTAAAGCTACTGGTAATATTGTTTATATGCCCTGTCTTCTTTTTGCTACCACTGCTAAAGCTAATGGTAATACCAACGCTTCTCCTCCTGCAATTGAAATTCGACAAGTTGATCTAGTGCCATATGATTCTTAAAACCCATGCCACAGTGAAATGATATGCACTGAGCTTAAGACCCTCGACACTCCACACTTCGCTTCTCGACCCTCGACCCTCGATCGGAACAAAACCCGACCGAAACAACCCTCCCTCCCTCCTGCACAGTCAACCCTTTGTCCTCCCCTCATCGTTGTATTAAAAACTTGGTCGACATCACTTGAATACTTCCTCATATAGATCCTAACATATACACCCTCCTCCATGTGAACATTGTATTATGAACCCTCCCTAAATACTCCCTCCCCCATATACCACCTCCCTTAAATAATACCCTTGTTTTAATATATAGAGTGAATTTATTTTTATCTTACACCTGAATTGATTTTTTTTAATCCTAGGAGTGCAAATGTTTATATTGGTAGCAAAGTATATTTTTTACAATACACGTATTTTAAAATGCACTCATTTATATCTATTGTTAGAGTGGTTATCAACGGGAAGGACAACTATCTTGAATGGTCTTCGAAGATCAAACACACTCTCATTTTTAATGATATGTGGAAAGGAGTTTTTGTAGGAGAAGGAGACAATAAACCAACAAATCCTACCTCAGACAAGGAATTCACCATTTTTGAAAACAAGAACAACAAGGCCTATGCCTTGATTGCAACATCTGTAAATGAAGAGGTGAGTTGCCATATTTCATCATTTTCAAATGCTTTTGAATCCTTTCAAAAGTTGAAGGAACTCTATGACTCACACGTTGCCCTTGAATTTGTCAAATTGATGATTAAATTGTTCAGTCTTGAATTACAAAATGATGATCCTCTTGCTCTTGCATCAGAAGTAAAATCTATTATGCATGATATCAAAGTCACTAATGTTGAACTAGAAATTCCTTTGATAGTTTTTGTCAAGTCACTTTACCCCACTTATTCAAATTATCTTGAGTCACTGCAAGTAAATGGAAACCTCAAAGAGATTACCTTTGACTCCCTTGTGAATAAATTTGCTGAGAGAGAGAAAGATTTTGGAAAGAAGACATCTCCTCAGTATTTTGAAGAAGTTGTATGTCTTGTGCATAGAGAGAAGAATCATGTTCAAGATTCTTCCAGAGGAAGAGGTGGTCAAAGAGGAAGAGGAAGAATAAATTTCAGAGGCAGGGGGGCTAGACACTCTCAAGGAGACAAGTTTGATCTTCATTGCATACGTTGCAATAGAGATGGATCACATGATGCATCCACATTCAAGTTGCCTTGGGACAGAATTGAGCAGGAAAGAAATCAACCCAAAGGTAAAACCAATGCCAAAGAAAAAGGTAAAGCACATGAATCTGCTCACTATGTTGTGACACATTGTAATACTGGAGTAAATGAAGAATTGTTTAATGCTTCACTTGCTTCCTGGAAAAATGATTGGTTGCTTGATTTAGAAGCAACTTGCCACATGAATTTTAGAATTAAAGATTTTTTTTAAAGAATTTACTGACAGTGTTGATGGAGCAGTATGCTTTGCAGACAAATCAAAACTCAAGCCATCAGGGCTTGGCACAATCAGGCTCAAAATGCCTGGTCTGCTAGACTTTCTTCTGCATGATGTTTTATATCTCCCACAATTGAGGATAAACTTGTTTTCCTTGGTCCACATTTGCTAACAAGGACACTCCATTTATATGTTTGATGGCAAGGTTGAGGTGAGAAAAGCATTAGATCACTCACTTGTCATGACGGGGATAGAAGAAGAAAGGCTTCTCACGCTGCCAGTTACCTCTGCTCGTGCACAAAATTTCTCATACAATTCTCATTATGATGAAGGTACATTTCCATCAAATCTATTATGGCATGCTAGATTTGGACACTTGAACTATGACAACCTTCACTTGTTGAAGAAAATGGTGTTACTGGTTTGCTTACAATTCCTAGGAAACTTAAGTAATGTGATGCTTGCATTCTAGGAAAGCATAGCAAACAGTCTTTTCATGATTCACATTCCAGAGCACATAGAAAACTTGAACTCATTCATTCATATTTATGTGGTCCAATGCCTATTCCTTCTGCAAATAGAAATAAATATATGATGACATTTATTGATGACTACACCAGAATGTGTTGGGTTTATTTATTGAAGAACAAATATGATGCTTTTCAAACATTCAAGAACTTTCATACATGGATTGAAAATGATGCACAATCTCATATCAGCTCTATTCGCGTTGATAATGGAAAAGAATACACTTCAAATGAATTTGAAAACTATCTTCGCCAGCATGGAATCAAACATCAAATAATTGTGCCTTATAATCCCCAACAGAACGTAGTAGCTTAAAGAATGAATAGGATAATCTTAAATATGGTATGTTCCATGATGTTTTTCAAGAATGTAAAATTGATATTTTGGGATGATGTAGTTCTATGTGTTGTATATGTAAAGAATATGTGTCCATCTAATGCTATTAGAAACAAGACTCCTTATGAAATGTGGTATGGCCACATTCATTCGGTAAAACATCTTAGGGTCTTTGGTTCCACCTGTTATGCCTTGATACCAAAAGTACATAGAAACAAACTTGGTGCAAGGAGTCGTAAGTGTCTCTTCTTGGGGTATTCAAATACCTACCAAGCATATCGTCTCTATGATGAAGTTAATAAAAAGTTTGTTGTATCTAGAGATGTAATATTTCTTGAATCTTCCAAAAATGACAATGTTGTTGAGAGGCAACTTGATTGCTTGGATAGATTCAGACATGCAAAATCATTTCAAGAATTTGATAATCAGATTCCACATCTTGAAGGGGGGGTTCCTATACTGGATCAATCTGTGTAATCTTCTTCTGAAGCACTCTCTCCCCCACATGAAACTCCAACCACTGTTGATAATTTGAGTGATTTGATTGACAGAATTGGGAGAATCAATCTTGATTCAGTACCGACTCAATTAACTGAGCATCCTTGACCATCTCAGAAAGGTCCCCCAAAGTGGCTGACAAATGCACTTGAAATTGTTCATCTTGATGAGGTTGGAAAGAGAAGAACAAGAAATTCAACCAGGAAAAAATGGAGGTGATGTAGATGATTCTGATTCACCTGTTGATATGGATGTTTCTTATGATTATGAACTGAATCTATCTGCATATTTTGAACCAACTTCCTTCAAAGAAGTCGCTTCACATGATGAATGGAAAGAAGTGATGTAAAAGGAGTGTGATGCGTTGATAAACAATGGCACTTTGAAGCTGGTTGATCCTCCATTGGGAACTAAACCAATTGACTGCAAGTGGGTCTATAAGAACAAGAATAAAGCTAATGGCTCACTTGACAAGCATAAAGCCAACCTTGTGGAAAAATGTTTTGCACAAAAGGAAGGGGTCGATTATGAGGAAAATTTCCCCTCCACAGAAAAATGGGTTACCATCCAGACACTCAATGCCCTAGCATCTCATAACGGTTGGAAATTCCATTAAATGGATGTAAAAATTTCTTTCTTGAATGGAGATTTGAAAGAGAATGTTTTTATGTCCCAACTTGAAGGATTTGTTGTGAAGGGACATGAACATAAAGTATGCAAACTTGTGAAATCCTTGTATGGCCTCAAGCAAGCACCCTCCTCCCACATCTACCCAAGTAACCGATCAACTGGGGTAAACATGCGACGAGAGGCCACTATGATAAGATTCAACCTCCTTGGTGACTTTCAAGAAATGGAATCGACGAACATCACATATAGTCATCCAACTTCATCCAAATAACCTTCAGGAGACAGGTCAACCACTTAAACTACCTATCGTTGGGTCCCACTGTTGTTTGAGAGACTTAAGGGCAGGGTAAATCTCCCTAGACACTACCCAGGAGAGTCAGTTTCAGGATTAACGCTCCCCAGACACTGCCCAGGTGCTTTATAATGCTTCCCAGACACTGCCCATGTGAGTTAGTCTCAACACTAATGCTAGCATTCCAGGATTTGAGCCAACTTTTTCGGCCTAGAGCCCGTGACACTGCCCAGAATGGATTGATCACTTAGAATTAGTAAGGATGCAAGGAAACAATGTTGCAAAAGTAATAATATGAACAAGATCATCATGGGACCCCTACTAGCCATGCTAAACATTTCGTTAAACATATCATCAACATGTAACTTACAAGTGTAAACAACATAATTAAGTGTAGGGATCTCATACTTATCTTAGAATCACTATGAACCATTGTTCCCTCATGCCATTTGCTGCATTATCCTCCATTAACTCATAAACACATTATCCATTCATATACAAGTAAAAACATGCTGAGAGCCATACATAGCTGTTGTCACGAAATGTGCATATAACCAGCATAATAGGAACATAAATACAATAAACATATTAGCCATCAAATCCATAAATACACCAATACCTTTACACATGAAAATAAAGGGAATGGATTTCTCATTAATGAATGCAATTAACCAACCGGAGATGGGACTACCACGTTCCACCCGATCGTAGAATGGCTGAGCCAAATCTCTCTTCATCCATTCACCCACGTGCCATATTCCAAGCATGAATGTGGAATCTCATAGAACACATCAATCAAAACTCATCCAGGGCTTCCAAAGGCCATCCACCTCAAACCATCAAATAGGAATTCCACCTCACGGTTGGACATCACCAAAACCATAATCAGATTGGTCTCCATCCAAGGCTTCTAGGGCTTCTAGAGCATTTTTCCAACCAAGGGTTCCAGAACTAGTAACTCAACCCACAACTTATACAGGGCTTCCAGAGCATTTGTCTAACCAAGGCTTCCAAGACTAGTAACTGAACCCACCAAGTGCTTCCAGAGCGTTTGTCCAACCAGGGCTTCCAAAACTAGTAACTCAACCTAAGCTATTACAGGGCTTCCATAGCATTTGTTCAATCAGGGCTTCTAGGACTAGTAACTCAACCTAAGCTATGGACACATGAGAACCAACCAAAACAAAGCAATGAAAGTAAACCCACAATCACCATGGCTATCCAGGAAATGGAAAGGCTAGGTAATCCATTTTCAATCTCAGCCATCCTCCATGCCAATGACATATCATAACCAAGAAACCACATGCATGTGCCATGCATGCCAAAACTAGTGAAGAGATCATACATGCAACTTGGTACCTGCAAGAAAATCTGATGTAGTTGCTAATGTTGATGCCTTGCGTTTTCTTAATTTTCCTTTGCCTTCTTGCTCCAAGAATCCAAGCATGCCACACTCTCCAAGAGTGCTCCAAGAAAGCTCTAAGTAACCAAGAGTATGAGAGAGAGAGAGAGAATAATGAGAGAGCTCCAAAACTGAACTGACCAAAGGTTCACATTCAAAGGAAGAAGCTTGCCAACTAATCCTTAGAATCCTTTTTATTAATGAGGCCTCTATTTTCTTCATTTTCCATTATTTTCCTTCAATTTCATTCTCACATGCAACATGTGACCTTTCACTTTCCTTTTCTCCTAATTTCCATTATTTTCATAAATAAATGTGCCAAAATACCTTTTTACCTGTTTAATGCCTTAGCCATAGCCTTTGCCAATTTACTTAGCCATAAACAACCAAATGAACACCATTAAGATGTCATGCCCACCATTCAGCTTGGAATACGTGTCCCAGACATCTGTGGTTATTGTTTTTAACATTTATTACATGGAATTTTCACTAGGGTTGTTACAAAACCCTTCCCCTTGGGGGACACCATCCTTGGTGGTCAGTGACACCTATAACCAACATGACTACTAAAAACAAAACATACTGCCCATGGGACTTTGTAACGTAGCTCGTTGCGGTATTTACAATGAAAGATCTTCTCAACTCAAAACATCATGACAACATGACAACATATCGCATAGTGGAGCTTTATAACATAACTCATTATGGTATTTACAATGATCATCCTGCTTAAGAAACTCATATGACATCATAACATCATGATAATATAACCACATGATAGCATAATAACATAACACCCATACCGCATAGTGGGGCTTTATAACACAACTCGTTACGTATTTACATCCATACACGGGTGTACACATAACAACATCATAAAAATATATATACTAAAACATATGCCAAATCATATACCAAACATATATCAAACATATACTAACATCATATAGTGTATATCAAAAAATCATAAGGCATATATCAAAACATCATATAGCATGTATTAAACAACATAAATCATATATCAAATCATCATAAAGCATACATCAACCATCATAAAGCATATATCAATCACCATAAAGCATATAGTAAACCAACATAAAGAAAATACTAAACCATCATAAATCAACTACTAAACCACCATATCAAGCTACTAATTCTTGTAGTTGATTTCAACTACCCACCCAGGCATGTTCATGATTCCTGTACCACACACATAGCTTCCATCAGTTTTAAAATAAATTAAAATAAATTCACATCATACCTCATTGGTAGCTCGTCTATAAGGTACATTTGCAATCATGTTTTCTTCCTATCACAACAAGTCAAACTAACATATTTGACCAAATCAACATGTATAAAAATATCACATCAGGTTAGCTCAAAACATAACCATCAAAATCATACATGACATGTAACCATCATAACTCAAAATCATAGATCACATGTAATCATCATGGACCAGAACCATAAATCACATGCATACTAAAACCGAAATACAATACCGATACTTATCCTTCATTGATCCTTACTTCTGCCTTTGTTCTTTTTGTACACACATTGGATTGGTTGCCACGCCCGACAAACATCCAGTGCCTTCTCCACAACCATGTGCACATACTCATAGTGTGCATCACACACATACGATCACATATGACATACAACTTCATGCAACACATGCATCTACACCTGACACACAACACATACACCTACACTCAGTGTACAACACAACACAATACATACACCTACATCTTGTGTATAACACAATACATGCACCTACACCTGATGTACAACCTAACATGAATACGCGTATAGGGTGCAACACAATGAATGCATATGTCACGATACCATGACTACACAATGCACATACATAATACCACATGCCCATAACACAACATGGATGAGATGCACACAATACCACACATACACCAGTACCATATGCACAACATGTACATAGTACCATTGGTACACTGCACCACCTGCACAACATGTGCACGACATCACATGTACATGACACCACCTACACAACGTGTACACAATGCCACATGTACACTGCACCACTATACAATGCGTACACATCACCACATGCATAAAGTACCACGTGCACGACATGTACGTGACACCACATGTACACAGTGCCACATACACGACATGTACATAGCACCACATGCACACAACGCCCCTTGTACAACATGTACACAACACCATACTCACATGACACCACTTGTACAATCATACACACCACACCATATGTACATAGTACCAATGTACTACATGCAAGCAACACCACTTGTACATAGCACTGCATATCCAACACGTACATAGCATCATTTGTACACAATACCGCATATCCAACATGCACATAACACCATATGCACACAACATCACATATCCATCATGCACACAATACAATATGTACATAATACTACATATCCAACATGTACATAACACCATCTATACCCAGTATTGAATATGCAACATTCATATAACATTATCTATACCATTTGGTACATAACACTGCATAAACAACATGCACACACACTAAATATACACCACACCACATGCGCACAACATCACAAATGCAACATGTACAACATATACAACATATTCATAACAATAGTACCACACATCGGAAACCACAATTTCCTTACCAAGAAACCTTGCTTCTAGTGTCTTATTCATGCTTATCCTAGCATGTCGCAGACCACACTTCTTTCACTTTGCTGATGTATCCATTGGTATAACCTGTCCATAACATAGACATAATATAATCACATAATATCAACTCATAACCACATGATACTAACCTCATATATTTTTCATGACTACTCTTCCCAATTGATTCCTCGACCACGAACCTTGTCATGACATCCTCCTGCATAAGCAATCATTCCTCTACGAGAATTATTCCTAATAACCTGTTGGATAGTGACATAGATACATAGATTCATACACACATATACATAAACATCAACATAGAATACTAATGATCTATTAAGTCAACTACATACACTCATACATGTATACATATAAATGTTAACATTAATAATCATGATCCATGACAACCCTGTAAAACATGACATACATACACACCTATATACATAAGCATCAACATAGAATACTAATGATCTATTCAGTCAACTAAATACACTCATACATGTATACATATAAATGTTAGTATTAATAATCATGATCCATGACAACCCTGTAAAACATGACATACATACATACCTACATGTTTAAACATCAACATAATCATGATCATATCATAATTACTAAATACCAAGGTCAAGGTTGAGAGAACTTCCTTTCTTCATGCAACACATGCGCAACATTGAGAACAACAATTCCCAACATAGCCAAGGCATATGACGCCTCAAATCCATTTACTTTACCTTTTCTAGTTATCTTTCTCATGATTGTATTGCCATTGTCCATTTACCACAATGGACCCAACTAGTACAACCGACCGTCATACTCTTACCTTTTGCCACACTTACTCATGCAAAGAGTTTCATTTGAATCTTGCATTACCTGTTGGGTGCCACATAGCTCCCCCTAAGCTCCAACAACTTTCCTCTTTCCCCAAATAATTCCCAAGGCTCAAAACATAAAAGGCAAGACAAGAAACAAACCATGAAAAAAAATAACAACACAACTCCACAACAAAGTGGCATGATCATGCACTAGACATAACAAAACTACAAATCAAGTGCAACCAAATAACAAAAGACCAAAATTACAAGACTAAAAACAAACACCATGACTCAATCCCCATTGTTCTTAAGGAAAGCTCAACTTGAGCCATCTTCAAGATTTCATGGAAACCTGTCTTTCCATGCAACTCCCTGCATCATGTTGCCATAAACACATAATTTTCAATGTATAATTAAGCATAATAATACACCAGTTATCTCATCTTATTGTGCCAAGCACACTTCTTGCAACTGAACACATCCACGTCATCTCTCAAGGGACTCCAATCATTTAACAGATCCACCTGTAGCTAAAGACTAGCTAATATACATGTTAAGTACATGTTCATGAATTTAGCATATATCCACATAATGTCAGAAAAAATCAAGTTTAAGAATACTTCCTGTATGCCAAGCACTCATTCATTTGGAATTAGGGTTTCCAAACATAGTTAAAGGAATTCTTTCCCAATTCCTTTTGTTTACCTTTTTTACCTTGCTGCAATTAAGTCTTATTATGCACTATCACATCATCCAACTGTTAGTTATGTCATCACATCAACGATTACCTCGTCATGCTAATACCAAGAATGTTTCATGCAACTTCTCACACATGTCAACCATATGTTCCAAATATCAAGACAATCATATTTACCAATTTGAAATCAACATTTAGCAAGATTAACAATCATGTCATAATCCATAGTCAACTCATAGCCATCAGACATAATGCTACAACTATCACCTACTACACTTAAGTACATATCAACTATCTCAACACTTATGTGTTAGTACAATCATCTTAAAACAAGATCATTGAAACATATACTTATATTATGCAATTCATAAAACATTCAAACAACTTAAAGGCATACCATGTTAAATAAATCAACTAGATGACATAATAGCCACCAAACACTCAAACACCAAATGGATGTCATAATCAAACAATCAAGCACAAGGTAGATACCATAAACAAGTGCATACCTTAATGTATCTCAGAGGGGGAATTATTTTCTACACAATCAATCCATATTAGCACGATATATCTTCATAATATATGAACCTGAACATAAATAAGATCATGATATCCAAAAAGTCATTAACTAATATGTTTACATCATAACTCATACACAATTATAATTTATGCATAGCAATCACATATGTATGATCGGTCTAGATTAGTACAACACAATGCAACATGATAAATCGACTCATACCTGAATGTCGTAACCCTAACCATCTGCACAGGTCAATCCAATAAATTCTATAACCCTAATCATCAAGCTAACTATCATTTAACAACAAGAAGTTAACTTATAACATACTCATCAACAACATATAACATGATCATCAATTTATCTAACATAAACAAAAATAGAAATGGATATAACCACAGGTTACTATCATTCATGACTATTTGACACATGTGCATATAACCACACTAATCATCTAACAACTATCATGAATGTAACCATAACATCAAATACATGCTCATAAACCTAATGTGTATAACTCTAATGCATATAATAATCGTTAACTTACATACCTGCATGCCAACATACAATACTTGTATGACAATCTTCTCTTTCCCAAGGTCTAATGCTGCAACATCATTATGATGATCTACATTTCCTGCTCTATCTCAACCAACACATTAGCATCATAATAGGCAATAGCATCATGATGACCTAAATTGCATACAATGAATTCACAAGTCATATTTGACCTATTATTCATGCATAACTATAACCAAGACCATAGATGCATAACAAATGCATATATACATATAAAACATGAGTACAAAACCATATACACATCATTCTAGCTAGGGTGTAGTCATCAATGCATGATGATATCAACTACACAAACCATGAACTCATATATGACAACAACAACCACCTCAGATGAACTTGATAACATGTGAAAATTGACGTGCCTAATACTGCATAGTGAACCATAAACGCATGAAGACATACTCCACGACAACACCTTCAACCTTCACATGATTACATCACTACAACCATGATCAGAACCATCTAAGGGAAACAAGCACATTGAATGAAACACAAGAGACACACATGCGACCAACATGAATGCATGACCAACACACAGCCCAAGGAGAGTGCAATCACGCTCTGATACCACTCTGTAACACCCTCCTCCCACATCTACCCAAGCAACTGGCTAGCCAGGGTAAACATGTGACGAGAGGCCACTATGATAAGATTCAACCTCCTTGGTGACTTTAAGGAAATGAAATCAAAGGAACATCACATACAGTCATCCAACTTCATCCAAATAACATTCATGAGACAAGTCAGCCACTCAGACTGCCTATCCTTGGGTCCCACTGTTGTTTGAGAGACTGAAGGGTAGGGTAAGTCTCCCTAGACACTACCCAGGTGAGTTAGTTTGAAGAATAACGCTCCCTACACACTTCCAAGGTGATTTATAACGCTTCCCAGACATTGCATAGGTGAGTTAGTCTCAACACTAACGCTAGCATTCTGGGATTTGAGCCACCTTTTTCGGCCCAGAGGCTGGGACACTACCCAGAATGGAATGATCACTTAGAATTAGTAAGGATGCAAGGAAACAATGATGCAAAAGTGATAATATGAACAATATCATCACCATACCCCTACTATCCATGATAGGCATTTCGTTAAACATATCATCAACATGTAACCTACACGTGTAAATAACAGAATTAAGTGTAGGGATCTCATATTATCTGAGAATCACTATGAACCATTGTTCGCTCATGCCATTTGCTACATTATCCTCCATTAACTCATAAACACATTATCTATGCATATACAGGTAAAAACATTCTGAGAGCCATATGTAGCTGCTGTCATGAAGTGTGCATATAACTAACATAATAGGAACATAAATACAATAAACATATTAGCCATCAAATCCATAAATACATCAGTACCTTTACACATGAAAATCAAGGGAATGGATTTATGACTAATGAATGCAATGAACCAACCGGAGATGGGAATACCACGTTCCACCTTATCGTAGAATGGCTAAGCCAAATATCTCTTTAGCCATTCACCCCCATGCCATATTCCAAGCATGAATGTGGGATCTCATAGAAAAAATCAATCAAAACTCATCTAGGGCTTCCAGAGGCCATCCACCTCAACCCATCAAATAGTGATTCCATCTCATGGTTGGACATCACCAAAACCAGTATCATATTGGTCTCCATCCAAGCCTTCTAGGGCTTCAAGAGCGTTTGTCCAACCAAGGATTCAGAACTAGTACCTCAATCACAGCTTATACAGGGCTTCCATAGCGTTTTTCCAACTAAAGGCTTCCAGGACTAGTAACTCAACCCACCAAGGGATTCCAGAGTGTTTGTCTAACCAGGGTTTCCAGGACTAGTAACTCAACCCAAGCTGTTATAGGGCTTCCAGAACGTTTGTTCAATCAGAGCTTCTAGGACTAGTAAGTCAACTCAAGCTATGGAAACATGGAACCAACCAAAACAAAGCAATGAAAGTAAAACCACAATCACCATGGCTATCTAGGAAATGGCAAGGCCAGGCAATCCACTATTAATCTCGACCATCCTCCATGCCAATGACAGATCATAACCAAGAGACCACATGCATGTGCCATGCATGCCAAAACTAGTGAAGAAATCATACATGCAACTTGATACTTGCAAGAAAATATGATGTAGCTGCTGATGCCGATGCCTTCTTGCACTTTCCTGCCCTTCCTTTGCCTTCTTTCTCCAAGAATCCAAGTATGCCACACCCTCCAAGAGTGCTCCAAGAAAACTCTAAGTAACCAAGAGTAAGAGAGAGAGAGAGAGAGAGAGAGAGAGAGAGAGAGAGAGAGAGAGAGAGAGAGAGAGAGAATAATGAGAGAGATCCAAAAATGAACTGACCAAAGTTTCACATTCAAAGGAAGAAGCTTGCCAACTGATCATCAGAATCCTTTTTATTAATGATGCCTCTATTTTCTTCACTTTTCATTATTTTCCTTCAATTTCATCCTCACATGCAACATGTGACCTTTCACCTTCCTTTTCTCCTAATTTCCATTATTTTCATAAATAAATGTGCCAAAATACATTTTTGCCTATTTAATGTCTTAGCCATAGCCTTTGCCAATTTACTTAGCCATAAACAACCAAATGAACACCCACTAGGATGTCCTGCCCACCATTCATCTTGGAATACGTGTCCCAGTCATCCGTGGTTATTGTTTTTAACATTTATTACATGGAATTTTCACTAATGTTATTATAGATTTTGAACCAACTTCCTTCAAAGAAGCCACTTCTCATGATAAATGGAGAGAAGCAATGCAAAAGGAGTATGATGCCTTGATAAATAATGGAACTTTGAAGCTGGTTGATCCTCCATTGGGAACCAAATCAATTGGCTACAAGTGGGTCTACAAGAACAAAAGCTAATGACTCACTTGGCAAGCACAAATCCAAGCTTGTGGAAAAATGTTTTGCACAGAAGGAAGGGGTTGATTATGAGGAATATTTTTCACCCATAGAAAAATGGGCTACCATCCAGACACTTTTTCCCTAGCATCTCAAAACGGTTGGAAACTCCATCAAACAGATGTAAAAATTGCTTTCTTGAATGGAAATTTGAAAGAGAATGTTTTTATGTCTCAACCTTAAGGATTTGTTGTGAAGGGACATGAAAATAAAGTATGCAAGCTTGTGAAATCCTTGTATGGCCTCAAGCAAGCACCACAAGCCTGGTATGAAAAGTTAACTTGGCATCTTCTGAAACTCAACTTCAAACATTATGATCTTGATGATGCAACTTTGTCAAGTAAGTTGGCAAAACAATTGTATATCTTGTGGTATATGTAAATGATATTTTGATGACAGGGAACAATGAGAGCTACATTGCATCCATAAAGAAGGAATTGAGGAAAGGTTGTGAAATTACTGACTTGGGCTATGTTCACTACTATCTTGGTATTGAAGTAACTCAACATCTGAAGTCTATATTCCTTTCTCAAAATAAGTACATTGGAGATCTGTTGAACATGTTTGGCATGGCTGAGTGCAATCCTCCAACTACTCCAATGGAAAAAAAATTAAATCTCACATCCATTGAAGGAAAATAATTTGAGGATGCAACAAAGCATAGACAACTTGTAGGAAGTCTAAACTACCTAACTACTACCAGACCAGACATTTCATTTGTTGTTGGAATCCTCTCTAGGTTTATGCAAAAGCTTTGTGAAGGACATTGGTCTACTGCAAAAAGAGTTCGAAAGTGATTGAAGGGAACTCAAGACTTTGGACTCAAGTATACAAAGGTGGGCGACTTCAGCTTGATTGGATATTCTGATTCATACTTCGATGGAGACAAAGAAATTGTGGTATCTACTTCTGGTTATGCTATGAGTCTTGGTTCAGGAGCTGTCTCACGGAAATCACGTAAACAATCAGTTCTAATAGATTCCACAACAAAGGCAAAATATGTGGCAGTAGCTAAGGCAACAAAAGAAATTGTGTGGCTCAGGAAAATTATGGAATATTTGCAGGTAAAACAAGTACATTCAACTGCACTCATGATTGACAACACCTCTGCAATAAAGTTGGCCAAGAACTCAAAATTCCATGATTGAACGAAGCACATCAATACAAAATAACATTTGATTCAACATCATGTTGAGGCCAAGGCAATCCATCTACGCCATTGTTCCACTAATAAGCAGATTGCAGACATCTTCACAAAAGCGTTTGGAAGAGAAAAGATTGAAAGATTCAAAATGATGCTTGGACTCACCAACATCCCTTCAGATTAAGGGGGGGAATGTTGAAACCTAATCATGGGGATTGGGTGAACACTTTTAAATAATGCAAATAGTAAATAATGGAAAATTAAGAGTGATCGGGAGGTGAAACCCAAGATTCACTCCCTCATGTATATAACCATGAGTAATCTTAATGAATAAACACAATTGATTTGAGGAGTTACTTCCTGTCCTGGCACTATTTGAGAATCAAGGTTAAGGGAAAAACTATTAGACATTAAATGTATTTGCTAGGTTGCATTATCGCCGATCCTAAGCTAGACCATTCATAACCCTTGGGTTTGAAATGAAGAGTTCAAAATATGAAATATGGATGAAAAACCGAGAACAAGCCCTAACCAATTTAAAGTAGTTAAGAATTTCTTTAAATCAATTAAGACCTGTTGGACAACTGAGGAGTTGAAAATTCAACCACTAGAATACACAAAATTTTGGAATTTACCATTTCTTGTAAAACCATTGTAAGAAATATAAAAGAAGTTAAGATATTCTTCAAACAAATTTTATAGATTTTGAAAAACCAAATAAGCCATCATATTGATGCTATAATCTATTTCGGTTAACATTCTCATACAATTCCATACAATTCACATAACAGATCAGGTTCACAACTCAAAATGGCATGAAAATTACATAAAATTGTACTTAATATGTAGTGAAATTCAAAACATGAGATGGGTGTGGAAAATACATGATAAGAAGGTATAAACAACCCAAGACTAACTGCATAATTCTTCCTTATAATATCTTTAAAAGCTCCCAACATTTCACCAAATTTTTTGGCAAAGTTTCCCTATAACCAAGATTCCCCCTTGCCTTGAAATTTACAAAATGAGGCATATTTTTAGGCACTCAAGAACTTGGAACTCACCCTAAACCACTAGTGGTATTTGGAAAACCACCAAGATTTGTTACATAATTTCCATTTGTACTATAACTAACTTATTTTAGAAGCTTCTTGAAGTATCTGCTGGCTTTTGTGGGCCCCTTCAGATTTAGCTTTAATAGTTCTTCGTTCTTTCTCTTGGTTGGGCGTTGGGCCTTATCTCTTCCTGCACACTGCCTGGGCTAAGCACTATAGTGGCAGTGCTATCGACAGTGAAAATGGTGGTGCCGAAATTGTGCCTCCTCCTGTTGACGTTGCTTTTGACTTTGTCACAAGTTCCTTGCGAACGACTGGTATATACACGTCAAATATGTTCTTCCATTATTTTCATAATAGAACCTCACATGCTTGTGCCTCAACTATTTCCCCTTCCATAGTGATGACAAGTTGATAGTATACTCTCCCTTGCTCCTTGAAAAGGCCCTTTAGTATTAACAAAATCTCAGAATGTTCTTTATACAAGTCCACAATGCCCTTCTCTTGTGGTGTATGTTTTTCCTCTTCAAAGTCTTTTTTATCCTCCTTAATGAACTTTAAGCCATTTATAAAAGGATCTTTGGGGTACAGGCTTCCATTTTCATCAAATAACGATGGGAAACTATTTATGTATAACTTCCCACATTTACTTTTAAACTTGCATATTTCCTCATTCATGTTTTCAGCCTTCTCCTCCATCTGTGCTACCAAATCATGCTTCTTTTTTAGTTGACTAATGTGGCTACTAAATGAGAACAATTTATCTTGGTCCTTATGAATTTTTCTTTGGTCAAATGATTAAGGAAGTATATGACTATTTTGGATTTATGTGAAGTCTTCCAATGTTTCCTTTGAGCATATCTATTTTTTCAGCACGAAAAAAGTTGTATATCTATTAATTCATTATGAGAAATAATAGTACAACATGTAGAAATTTTGAATAATATGACACTTATTCACAAAGATTATCCTGATTATACACTATTTGCGGAATGCATGCATAATACATAACCTCCTCTACTATTGATCATCAATTTGCGGAATTAAAGAAATAATCGCATGCGCACATTGAAACATCAATCACACATATCAACACAGTATGTACTGGGAAAAACATACAACTGAAAACCCCTCAACTATCTGTATATTATATTGATTGAGAACATGTAACAATACATAGTACAATACTCCTCGCAAGTACTCAATACTATCTCCACCTG
>APFE031276367.1:0-10135 GCA_000404065.3 Pinus taeda | reverse complement strand
TTTATGTTTTATGTTTTAATATTTTGTAACACTGTTATACTAATCATTATTATTATATAATCATTATTTTTATATAGCTCATGTTATTAATATATTAATAATTTTATTAGTGTATTGTTTGTGTTTTTTATTTTTTATGTTGTACTATTATATTTTACTATTTTGTAACACTATTATACTAGTCATTATCATTATTTAATAACTGTTATTACTACATTAATAATTTTAATCCATGTTATTACTATATCGTTTGTTTGTTTTATGTTTTATGTTTTACTATTTTGTAACACTATTGCACTAATCATTATTATTATTTAATAATTGTTATTACTATATTGTTTGTTTCTTTTTATTTTTTATGTTTTACTATTTTGTAACACTATTGTACACATCATTATCATTATTTAAATCATGTTATTATTGTATTAATAATTTTAATTCGTGCTATTACTATATTAATAATTTTAACTCATGTTGTTACTATAATGTTTGTTGGTTTTATGTCTTATATTTTATGTCCTATTAATTTGTAACACTTATACTAATCATTCTCATTATTTAATCCATGTTATTACTATATTAATAATTTAAATTCACGTTATTACTACATTGTTTGTTTGTTTTATGTTTTATGTTTTACTATTTGTAACACTACTATACTAATCATTATATTTATTTAATTCATGTTATTACTATATTGTTTGTCTGTTTTATGTTTTATGTTTTTCTATATTGTAACACTATTTTGTAACAATATTTATGTTTTATGTTATACTATTTTTTAA
The DNA here is from genome assembly GCA_000404065.3 of Pinus taeda. Taxonomy (NCBI): domain Eukaryota; kingdom Viridiplantae; phylum Streptophyta; class Pinopsida; order Pinales; family Pinaceae; genus Pinus; species Pinus taeda. The sequence continues at coordinate 9,350 of APFE031276367.1, read as the reverse complement.
CCATATTTTGTAAGATTATTATACTAATAATTATAATTATTTAAGTTATGTTCTTACTATATTAATAATTTTAATTCTTGTTATTACTATATTGTGTGTTTGTTTTATGTTTTATGTTTTACTGTATTGTAACACTATCATACTAATAATGATAATTATTAATTCATGTCATTACTATATTGTTTGTTTATTTTATAGTTTATGTTTTACTATTTTTTAACACTATTTCGTAATGCTATTATAATTATCATTACCATTATTTAATTCATGTTATTACTATATTCTTTGTCTGTTTATGTTTTATGTTTTAATATATTGTAACGCTATTATGTAACTCTATTACACTAATCATTATCGTTATTTAATTCATGTTATTAATGTATTAATAATTTTTTTCATCTTATTGCTATATTGTTTATCTGTTTTATGTTTTGTGTTTTACTATATTGTATCACTATTTTGTAACAATGTTATACTAATCATTATCATTATTTAATTCATGTTATTATTATATTAATAGTTTTAATTCATGTAATTACTATATTGTTTGTTTGTTTTATGTTTTATGTTTCACTATATTGTAACACTATTTTGTAACACTATTTATCTTTTATGTTTTACTATTTTTTAACAATATTTTGTAAGATTATTATACTAATAATTTTAATTCATGTTATTACTATATTGTTTATTTTCTTTACGTTTTATGTTTTACTATATTGTAACACTATTATACTAATCATTATAATTATTTAATTCATGTTATTACTATATTGTTTGCTTGATTTATGTTTTATGTTTTACTATTTTGTAACACTATTATACTAATCATTATAATTATTTAATTCACGTTATTACTATATTAATAATTTTAATTCATGTTCTTACTATATTGTGTGTTTTTTTTTATGTTTTATGTTTAACTGTATTGTAACACTATTTTGTAAGACTATCATACTAGTCATTATAATTATTAATTCATGTTATTACTATATTGTTTGTTTGTTTTATGTTTTATGTTTTACTATTTTGTAATAGCATTATACTAATAATTATCATTATTGTGTAACACTATTGTGTAACGCTATTATACTAATCATTATAATTATTTAATTCATGTTATTACTATATTATTTGTTTGTTTTATGTGTTATGTTTTACTATTTTGTAATACTATTATAGTAATCATTATTATTATTTAACTCATGTTATTACTATATTAATAATTTTAATTCATGTTATTACTATACAGTTTGTTTGTTTTATGTTTTATGTTTTAACTATTTTGAACACTATTATACTAATTTTATCATATTTAATACAGTTACTTACTATATTAATAATTTAAAATTCAACTTATTACTATATTATATCATTTAGCAATTGTCATTATTTAATTCATGTTATTACGATATTATAATTTAATTAATGTTATACGAATATTGTTTGTTTTCTTTATGTTTACAATTAGTAACACTATTTGGCAACACTATTATACTAACATTTTCATTATTAATTCATGTTATTATTATATTAATAATTTTAATTCATGTTATTACTAAATTGTGTGTATGTTTTATGTTTTATGTTTTACTGTATTGTAACATTATTTTGTAAGACTATCATACTAGTCATTATAATTATTAATTCATGTTATTACTATATTGTTTGTTTTTTTTCTGTTTTATGTTTTACTATTTTGTAATAGCATTATACTAATAATTATCATTATTGTGTAACACTATTGTGTAACGCTATTATACTAATCATTATAATTATTTAATTCATGTTATTACTATATTATTTGTTTGTTTTATGTGTTATGTTTTACTATTTTGTAATACTATTATAGTAATCATTATTATTATTTAACTCATGTTATTACTATATTAATAATTTTAATTCATGTTATTACTATACAGTTTGTTTGTTTAGTCTTATGTTGTGACTATTTTGAAACACTATATATACTGATCTTTATCATTATTTAATACATTGGTTACTACTATGATTAAATAATTTTTAATTGCACTATTACTATATAATAATCATTATCATTTCATTATTTAATTCATTTATTACTAATAATTAATTATAATTTAATGTTACTACAATTGTTTGTTGTCTTTTATGTTTACTATTATGTAACCACTATTTTGTAACCATATTATCTAATCATTTTTCAATTTAATTCATGTTATTATTATATTAATAATTTTAATTCATGTTATTACTAAATTGTGTGTATGTTTTATGTTTTATGTTTTACTGTATTGTAACATTATTTTGTAAGACTATCATACTAGTCATTATAATTATTAATTCATGTTATTACTATATTGTTTGTTTTTTTTCTGTTTTATGTTTTACTATTTTGTAATAGTATTATACTAATAATTATCATTATTGTGTAACACTATTGTGTAACGCTATTATACTAATCATTATAATTATTTAATTCATGTTATTACTATATTATTTGTTTGTTTTATGTGTTATGTTTTACTATTTTGTAATACTATTATAGTAATCATTATTATTATTTAACTCATGTTATTACTATATTAATAATTTTAATTCATGTTATTACTATACAGTTTGTTTGTTTTATGTTTTATGTTTTACTATTTTGAAACACTATTATACTAATCTTTATCATTATTTAATACATGTTACTACTATATTAATAATTTTAATCCAACTTATTACTATATTAATAATCATTATCATTGTCATTATTTAATTCATGTTATTACTGTATTGTTTGTTTGTTTTATGTTTTGTGTTTTACTATATTGTAACACTATTATAGTAATCATTATAATTATTTTATTCATGTTATGCCTATATTAATAATTTTAATTCATGTTATTACTATATTGTTTGTTTGTTTTATGTTTTATGTTTTACTATTTTGTAACACTATTATACTAATGATTATAATTATTTTATTCATGTTATTGCTATATTTATAATGTTACTTCATGTTATTATTATTAATAATTTCAATTCATGTTATTACTATCTTGTTTGTTTGTTTTATGTTTTATGTTTTACCATTTTATAACACTATTTTGTAACACTTTTATACTAATCATTATCATTATTTAATTCATGTTAATACTATATTAATAATTTTAATTCTTGTTATTACTATGTTAATAATTACGTCGTAAGGCATTTTCCTTTTGAAATGAATTGCCCCAGCTGATGCCGTGTCTTATTGTTGACCGTAGATTTATGGTGTTAGACGATTGAATGAACATTGATCGTTGATCCTCACACTGTCCTTTTGTCTCTCAACCCAATGGCCTCTCCGTCTTCAGAGTTCCCAATGGCCGCTCTATCTTCAGAGTTATTGTTCGGGGATGTTTCCACTGGAGTTATGCGAGCTAGGGCTGCAGCACGCAACTCTTCTTCTTTGGCGGCAGAGAAAAATCCAGAATCTGTTCCCCATGAACCAGCTAGGTATTCCTTCTGCCTTTCGACCTGCTTAGTTTATTCTTCGTTAAGTTCGTCATTGACCTTTTAAGCTCCATTTCATTCGCCATTCTCAGGTTCTCGCTCACTAATTTTCGGTTCAAAGGTTTTATCAGAGCTTTCTACCGCTGTTTGCAGGGCATTTCAAGTTCTCAGGGAATTTTCGGTTCAAAGGTTTTATCAGAGCTTTCTACCGCTGTTTGCAGGGCATTTCAAGTTCTCAGGGCAGAATTAGACCTGTTTGTTGTCCACCAGGTTGGCATTAACTAACCCTTTACCTACATTTTTCGGATCTGCAAACGGCCTTTTTAAATTTCTGTATTTCAAACTCTGAATTGATCACAGTAGATCAATTTAACGGTTAATTCTTCTTGGCCTTTATAGTCTGTAGTGGTAGGTTTTAGGGTTAATTCCTCCGTATTGTTCCGTTCAGGATCATCTTCACTAGACAAGGACCTCCTTTCTAGCATAATCGGTCTCTCCAGAACCCTGTCACCAAAAGCATTAGACTGCTTTCGGCCACCGCATTCATATCCCCTGTTTTTATATGGTTCATAAGCTCCATGGTCACACTGAAATTCAGCATCATAGTAGCCAGTAGCCAGTTCGGACAAGCTCTCGTTTGTTGTGCATATTTCTTTCTCGACCATTGATTGCATCTCTTCCAGATTTCGTAATCAGCATCCTCCCGGTGGCTTAGCTGGTCAGGTCCGTCATCCACAAGTACATCAAATCTTGGCGATGATCCACCCAGTAAATCCTCCAATTCTAATCCATTTTGTAGTCTCTTCTGGAGGATGAGACGGGCGTATCTGAGGCCTGTTTCTTGAAGCATCATGTATCCTTTGTCTTGTAGGTTCAATTTCAGGCAAAAATTGTTCGACTTCATGTGGACTTCCCTTTATATAGGTAGGCTGAGATCTTGATTGAGAGACATGTCTAGCTTCTGGTTACAACTGGGCTTCCTTGACATTATTTGACTGCAGTGTTAAAGGATTGCCCAAATGCCCTGCTTGGACGTTATTGGACTGCAATGCAACATGGTTACTTGACTGTGAGGCCTTGAAGTTATTTGCCTTTGCTAGCACAGGGTTTCTTGACTACAGTGCCTGAAAGTTGTTTGACTTCAATGTCATGGGGTTGCTTGACTGCACTGCATTAGGATCAATTGATTGCACTGCCTTGGGAAAGCTTAAATCAGTTGGATGTTTTCCATCTTTGTTGCTTTCAGTTTCACTGACTGTTTGTTTCCCACTTGCCTGAGGATCTGTAACTGCTGGACTTGGTTTTGTTGTCTTTGAGAAGTTAGATTAGCTCCTGAAAATGGACCATGCACAAAAGGGCACTTATCACCCTTTACACAATATCCCTGCTGGAAAAAATAGCAGGGAAGTTTCGGTTTGTTTGCAGTGCCAGATGCCGGTAACGATGCTGAGGACGATGGTCGCACTATTGCTAGTGTTGGTGCTCCTGACAAGCCATCTAGTGGCTGAAACGGAAACACAGATACACAATGTCATAAATAGATTAAAAAAAATTATACAAAGAAAGTATACCTGCTTGATATGTAGAATCGACTAGAGCAGAATAGCTTGAAACTGGCTATGACTATTTTATGTGAAGGCTGCGGTCGGTGTTTGTATTACACCACTGACCAGTTCAACTACAACCCTCTCCTAATGCAAAACATAATCATTACTGCTAAAAAAATGTTACAAATACAACACAGGTATATACAATTGTTTTCTCTAAAATGCAAAATTGATCGCAACTTAAGCATTTGCTCTCTTGAAAGCCATTTTCCAGGTTTACATGAACGTTGAATTATCAAAAATGTCCTCAAAGTCTCTCAAACCGAACATTGTTTGATTAAACTGTCCTGAAAGTCTCAAGCTAATGGATTCTGCCGAGGTCTCTGTAAATATTTTTGTGCATATTTATATTATTAATGAAATTCCCTAGTACAGTAAAAAATGTGCTAGATGCGTCTTCCAAAATCCATCCCAATATATACTTTAGCCAAGTGTACAACAATTACAATATTGTCCATAGACCTACTCTACTCTCTGTGAAAAAAGGGTTGTTTCAACCTTTGAATAAGAAAATTAAGTTATGATATTTTCTTCTGCATAGGCTCCTCTATAATATTAAACAAATAGGATCTGTATCATCATTAACAAGATTAAGTACAGACAAAAGAAACAATTATCTTGAATAGCTGCGAGAACATCATGTCGAGCAACACATGAAATTGGCATTTTACACTGACATTCCAAGCAAAACTACAACAAAAAACCACCATTGTGCTTGCCAATACATGCACAGATTTGCAAACAGATTTCAACAGATCTTCTAATACAAGTCACTAATCAACAGAAGATGCCACCAAGCTTCCTAGCAAAGTCGTCATCATCATCATCTTCTAGAAAGTCTTCATCTTCTTTCTCATCTTCATTCCTTTCCCACTCTTCATTGTCCTCATTCTCTGCATGTTCCAAATCATACTCTTCATGGTCAACATCTTCATCTTCATTGCTATGAACAACATCATTCATTACTGCATCTTCCTGGTCATCCACTACAATAGGCTTTTCTCCATTTGAAAAGGCTGACGGTTTGCCTTCTACAAGAGTATCCACGTCATTGGATGCCTCAGTGTCATCCACCCCAGGAGTAAAAGTGGGAAGATCAGATGTATAACTGTCACCAGCTGGAACTTGGCACCCATTCAACCCATGGATTCACTATATATTGAAGTCATCCTTCCTCTCCAAGCACAACTCGCTTTGAGCATCAAGCAAGAATATCTCTAGCCATATGAAGCAAGTCAAGGAGCAGATCAAGGATAGTGAAGGCAAGTCGAAGGGTTAAATTTCTTTGTTACATATCTCTTGAAAGGGCTGAGTTTTTTATGTAGTGTTTCTCTGTGCAAAGAAGCCAAATCTCTGTGGATCAAGGAGGCCAAATTAGCTCTGTGAAAGAGGCTGTATCTTTGTGGTTTGTCTCTGTGTTAACAGGCCATATTTTTGAGGAACCAGGAGGCCGAAGTTCTGAGTGTATCCCTGTGCTAGAAGGCAGAAAGTCCTGTGATATAATTCTGTGAAAGAAGGCCGAGAGCCTGTGATTTGTATCCTGAGGTAGAGGGCCAAAACTCTGTGATTCATATATGTGGAAGAGGGCTGAAGGTCTGTGGTACATACCTTTGCTAAAGGAGCCAAACTTCTGTTGGTCATCTCTGTGCAATAAGGGCAACACCTTCTATCTCTATGATTGCAATCAGGGCTGACTTGGACACTTGGTGGATGCTCTTGCTGGTCAGTTTATCCATAGCTTTGACTTTGATATCTCTTGTTGAATTTGATTCTCTAAGGAAAGGATTGCTGGGTTTTTACCCCTACTGGGTTTTCCCAGGATAAACCTTTGTCTTGTTCTTGTGCATTGTGAGATCTTATTTTCTTCTATTGTTAATGGTTAAATTTCTGAAATATAACTGCTTGATGAAGAAGTTGTAAATGCTAAGAGAAGACATAATCATCCAAAGTAATTATCAATTTTCAAAAATAAGTACTGGTCTACATTGTACTTGAAAAATCAACAGTTCTAGCATAAAAGTGCAGCAACATCACCCTTGTTAACCACAACCAGGTCGATAGAAGCAACATCAATTTTTTTAAAGAGCTAAGAAAGGTAAAACACGGGTGGCAGGCACAAGGGGAGCGCAAGGTGGGGGAGGGTCAATCTTGCCTTTGAAGAAATCAAGAAGCAACTTATTCATGGGGATTAAACAAAAACACCAAAAACCAGGACAAAGCTTTCGCTTTAATGCAAGGGCTGATGGATTCTGTGGCAATAATTCATCATATGATCGATCACGCATAGCCACAAGAACCTCAGATGTGTGACAACTCCTTGGTGGATGAGATGACAATTGAGGCATGTACTCTCCAACCTGGGACAATAAGAATAAAAGAAGGACATTGCTATCTTCCATGAACTTTAAATTCACTCTCAACATGTAATGCATTACATTACAGTAGACAACTGGAAAATCATATCAACAACGGTAGATGTTATATAATCGGCTTCATCTCTATGTACAACCTCATACCTATTGCTGCAGGGTGTAATTGAATTATACGCTGTCAAGATGACACATCCTGAAGCACGTGGTATTAAGTCCAAAACAAGCTGGAACCCATCACCATTTGTATACCTTGCTATTTCGTTTTGCCAACTTCAAAGCTCTAAAGTGGGTGTCATACATTTTGGCTTTGTACAGTTTTGGAAGTGGTCTGGAAACTGTCTCTTTCCACCAAGGACTAGAAGCTCATGCAGACTCAAGTTTGTGAAGATGGACATTACACATGAACATTGGACTCATAGAAGTGAAAGTTACAACAAACGAAGCTCAAGAATGCCTGTCACTGTATGTGAGAAAATCGGAGGGCTGGAAAAAATACTGGGAGCAAAAAAATTCATTAGACACATAGGTGATTCAAAGGCAAACGAATAGAAGAAAGCCAAAGATATGAGGGAGACTATTCTTGCAACATGTGACTATCTCCACAAGTCTGAGTAATGGGAGAATAGTTGACATGTTATCCACTTGGTACTACAATGGTCAAAGCATGGGTCAACTTGTGGGACTCATAACTTCCACATACAAATTCAATTTGGGTTTATCTTTTGATTGATAGAAAGCTCTCAATGAAATTAATGGTGTTAAAGATTGGGATCTTAATTCACAAAGTTCTCACCCATATAAAATAGTCGTTTAATACTCAAGACAAGCTCTAAAGTTCTAGAGCAGCAAATCACCAAAATAGGATCTCCCCTAAAACAGGCCCTACAAGTCCATGGCTCCAATTTTCCACTCAAAAATTACCAAACCGAATGGAAAATTATGTGGTGATCTGATTTTAGATCAAACTTTGACATGTTTTAATGCACATGCACACATGCTCAAAATGACATATGGACTTTGGCCTACTTTCAAGAGAGGATTTATAAGGGATTCATGAACCCAATCATGGCATGTAGCCAATTGTTAGACTCGCATATAAGTCTAATATCGTTTGAGCCAACATCATGGATCTTCGAATTATGAGGTAAAGTGGGACAAGAGGTCAATTATGTTTACTTTAAATGCTTTAAATTGATTTATGAGTTAGTTAATATGTAATTCAAAGGAGTTCAACATAATCAAATCACCATTTTAATGTTATATAGCCAACATCCTTATTATTTCTTAACCCTTAGGATTATTTTATCACATTAAATCTAACAGCTAGTGTTTAAAGGTTAAAGATGAACAAGATAAAGATGTTTGAGAAAAGGTCGTTCTACACTTTCACATTTCGAAAATATAAGGAAGAATGAAGCATTTGGTTGAAGCCATACCTTACCTATGGAGTGGACAATCAAAGCATATAGTTGAGTGGTTAGTTGTTGGGGTACAATTCGAACAAGTCTATAGTTTGTTCAACTGAGTTGATACAGTGATGTCTGGAAGTGACTTCTTATAGTTTTTGTCAAATCACAGAGAAGGAAGGTTTATCATTTCTTCAAACAATGTCATCACTTTTCATTCAACGATTTTGGTTGGGTTTTCTACCTTGATTCAATGTCATTCCTTTAGGAAAAACTAGATATTTTTCTGTGGATTAAAAGCAAAGCTTGGAACAAGTTTATGTTTTTTTCTTTGACTATCCATGGAAATTTTAAACAAAGTGTAACAGGGATCTGAAGGATGGATTTCAATGCCATTTACCTAGTCCTATTCAATGGTCATCAATACTATTTACCAAGTCCTCTTTGCATCTCAACATAAACTACACAACTCAAATCTTGGCATTTTATAATAGTATCAA
>APFE031276366.1:95843-110491 GCA_000404065.3 Pinus taeda | reverse complement strand
AGATGATGTAATGAGTTGACCTTGTTCCTTTAGGTAGTGAAGCAACACTTTTAGGGACTTAGGAGCCCTCAGTTTATGGACATTTACGATTGGGGTTGAAGTTCCCAAAAATGTCTATAACAGTTGCCCCCTAAAGCATGAGGTCGCTAATCTTTTTGATGTCGGGTGAAATGCTTTACTATGAGTATCCGAAGTTTTTCTGAGCTGGGAGGTGACCTGTAATAAGATACAATACAATACATTATTTTGACAACATTTTTTCATGATCTAGCTGAGGTGGGCATTCCCATGCTCAGCTTTATAAATTCATTTTCATGTACATGGGACAGACAATCGTTTGTGTAACAGACTGATGATATGGACTCATCATCCTTTGATTTGGATGATCATCTGTTCGGCAATGATGTACACTTGATGTCTTTATATTCCTGAATATATCGCAGCCCAAATGGATGAAACTAGATCTGAGGTCTTTAAAAATCGTTCAATCTTCACTTGGAGTACAAGTCGATCCATGTGAAAAATGTTCTGGAGTCGAACATGGAAATACATCACCTGATTACCAGCCAATGATGTAAGTTGTTAACAGGCGCGAGAGGAATCGCCAATAATGACAATGACCCTCAAGTTACTACAGTACAATTCACGTGGTTTGAAAAAGGACTTGGCGTCGAACACCATGTAAAATCTCTTGGTAGAAGGCCATTGATGTAAACCTGTCACCGAAAGTGAGAAACTTGCCATTGAGGCATGCAAGCTTCAAAGTACTGAAAGGGTTGTTCCTTAGTAAACTTCTTGGATAATAAGCTGATGTCGACAAGAAGCGACCTATCGTAGGAGGGCCTTAATGAATCCCACATCAACGACACAGAACAAAGCAAATGATTTTGGAGGTGAAAACAATCTGACGATACAGGGTTCAGGTTGGCGGTCATGAAGGAATGGAGCATGAATGTATTGCAGTGGGTGAGACACAGGCGAATTGTCTGAATGACTTCTATTGAACATATCAGTGACACTGACGATGGATTGGTAGCATTAACCCCAAAGATGGATGGTGTGATGGACCAATGGTGATGACCAGTGAAAGAAACAACCCAACCTGGCATGGATGCGGAAGGAAAGTGTCATGTTCAAGAGCAACTTGCTACCAATAAAGCTTTTTCAAGTTTTCTTCCCAATTTTCCCGAGTCATTATTGACCAGTACCTCTTTATTTTGTCAAGCTTGAGAAGGACAACATATGCTTGTTCTATAATCCGCCCTTCAGGCGAACCTGTCGCTATATTTTAGCGAGCCTAGCGACAGTGAAACTCGTTCTTGTCCATTTGGACGAGTTTGTCGCTATTCGATTTTAACGAGTTTAACGACAAAGATAACTCGGTCCCTTTCAATTTTAGAGAGTCTGAAAGGAAAGGAAAGGAGACTCCAACGATTCTTTTTCGTCATGTAATCCCTTAAGTTCAAAAAAGCGTAAATTAATACAAAAGGGATGAATTTTCGATAGTTTTAACGAGCCGAACAAGACAAGCGCTCGATCTTTTTGTGTAATAATCCCTCAAATCCAAAAATATTAAAATCTAGAGGAGGGATAACACTTCCGATGACTTTAACGAGCCGAAGAGGCCAATCGCTCGACAATCTTTTCATAATTTATGAGTCAGTTGAAAAGAGCTTAAAGGAGACTCGTTTTCGAGGAACAAGTGATGATTTTGGGTAGTAGTTGATTCCAGGTAAGGTTTGAAATTCTCCAATCACGACAGTGTCACAAGGATGGCTAATAGAATCACTCTTCGCAGAAGTTCCTCGAAGGGGTAAACAATCATATGGGGGTGAATGATCGGCTAAAATAGAGTGGAGGTGATGATGAGAACACGACAAGGCTCAAAAGCTGGCAATAAGGCATTCACAATGGTTATTTACCGGTTCATTTTTTAATGAGCTTAAACTTTGGGGAAACATTTGCTCATGAATTATGTTTATTTTTTAATGAGCTTGAACTATGTGCTAAAACTGCTCGTGATAATGGTCATTGAGTCTTTGATTCACCATTAGAATTTTGTTCTTTCAAAGATTGTACTACTTGTTCATTTGCTTCATTAAACCAATTAGAAATGAAAACATATGCTTGATAAATGAGTTAAGAACACTAATATTTTACTCGAATTACATGCATGGTAAATTAAAAGTCACTTTTACCTCTCATTTTACCATTTCATTTGAATTTGGTTTGTTGGAGCTCTGGAGGTGCTTTTCCCCCCCAATTTTCACTAGCTGATTCCGAGAGATTCTGTGGACAGTTCCTGACGCCGCTTGGACCAGGTAGGAGCTAAACTTGTGCTCTTCAATTGCATTCTTTTCTTTTTGAATTCTGAGCTTGTTTCCTTGCTCTGCTGAGTCTCTAGGGTTTGAAGAACTCGCCCTGGCACCATCGCACCCTTCCTTAATCGAAAGGTGCGATGCATACTGGTCTTCTCACTAACTAGTCAGTATGCATCGCTCCCAGTACACTTACTGGGGTGCGATGGGTGCAAGGAGGAAACTTTTTGCACAATTTTCTCATAGATTTTTGCCTGTTTTTTACCAAATGAAGATCCTGACTCTTCTCTTGTTTGTTTTTCAGAGATTCATCAGAGAAAAATGGTTGTTACATGGTGAGAACACGAGCATGAATAAGAGGACGCTGTTTCTTTACATGATCCGGGCACAGTAGCTGCATTGCGGAACTGTGGCTTGTTGAAGTTTTTCCGTATCTCTAGCATGAGGCAACAGATCAGTTTGTTGCAATATTTCCTCAATGCTTGGGATCCTATCAACCAGGTGTTCCAGATTAGGGGAAAATTGATCCCCTTGACTATTCTGGACATCTATTTTCTAACCAGATTATCGAGGCATGGTGCCCCTCTCTCATTATGAGGCTCCACCCATGGGGGTGAGTCCGTGAGGGAGTACATTCGCCGGCATTGCAGAGAGGGATCTCAACCGAGTATGGATAGAAAGATCAATATCCGAGATGTCACTGACCAGCCCTTGTGGACCATTCTGTTCACTTTTGCTAGACTGGCTAGTAGTTCTGCTCTTCACATAGCTAACAGGTCTTACATGCAGTATGCTTTGGAATGCCTTGAACCGAAGGTGTTCAACTAGTGTGATGCAGTACTCTCTGTGATGAAAGAACAACCAACCAAGGTAAAAAGCGAAAGATCCAAGAATTTTGGCTATGGTTCTATTTTGACCACTTTCGCTTTGGAAAGAATCCCACTGATGCAGCCGCAGTACATTTCACTTGACCTACCTCCACCGACTGAACCACGGATGCAGAGATGGGTTGACCTCATGTCTCGGCATGCTGGCCAGCCCCATATTTCTTTTTCTGATAATTTCTTCGACTGGTTCGATCGTCAGGAGATGGTTTATGCCAAGTTTCCATATGCTGGCATGGATTTCCGGGGTGACCCGGATTTGGTGTTGCAGGCTAGCGAGCAGTTGGGTGCTATGCGTAATTCTTCTGACCATATCCCTGTTCATTGTTTTTTTTTATAATTTTCTTATGTTTTTTGATCAAGACTAATCAAAACTCATGTGCTCATGTAGATGTTGGACCAGTTCGACCGACAGTATGCCGCAGAGACCCAGCGGCTGCTCCAGCAGGAGAGGCTATGAGGAGGGCCATCCTTTGTGACCTTGACGTGATCGAGACTCTTTTAGCACTATAGGACCAGATCGAGGGTCTTACCCTTGGTATCCCGGAGGTGAGGACCGACGAGCTGCCTCTACGGTTGCAGCGACATACTACTGGAGTGCCGAGTCGATGGACTAGGCTTTTATGCATGATTGCACAGGCAGTGACTTGTTATCACCAGCATCATTAGACTAGGGTGTCCCCTAGCATTTTGAGTTTTGGGTCATTTGATTGATTTTTTCTAGGTTACAGAACATTATGTATAAACTATAAACAGTTATGAATATATTTTTGATTTTCGGAGCTTTATTTTGGTTAAGTTACATGATCCTGGTGCATATATTGATGTGATGCTACTTTTTATAAATGTCGCAAATGTCTATCTAATACATAATTTGCCAATGAGTCTGTTAATGTGTTTAAGCTTCTGGAAATATGTTGATATTGGATGAAATCGAACTGTCTTTCCAAAATTCTGACTCTTAGGAACATGCGGTAGATCGCTGGATTCCATACAGAATAGATGCCGGTGAGTTGTAGAATGAAGAGCTGTGAGTCTAGCCTGACGACAAGTCGGCATATGCCATGTGTGATGGCATCAGAGAGGAGTTCTATCAATGCGCTATATTCAACGATATTGTTCATTGACTGACCAATACACACTCCTTTGAAACTTACTAACTCGTCGCTGGGATTGAAAATGGCCCATGCCGCAGAAGACAGGTTCCGCGAACTACGACTTGCTCCGTCGGCATATCCAACGAATGATTCCAGTAGGTTTGAAATCTGCAATGAATGAAAAAAGTGGATTACCTAACCAAAATAAATGCTCTTGGCGAAAACAAAAATGTAACAAAAGCATGAGGATTACTACGCGGAATTAAGCATAGTAACGCTTGAGGTACAACTCGTTGCGAGGTTGCGCCAGTGGAATTCCATCATAGTCCATCAACTCGTAGGCTCCTTTTGCTAATACACGCTTAAAAATATAGGGACCCATCCATAACGATTTGAATTTTCCTGCTCCCAACTTATCGGATTCCTGGTCGTAAAGTAAGACTAGGTCACCTTCTGAGAAGACGCGAGGTTTGACATTCTTGTCGAACTGTGCTTTGACTCATTTCTTATGAGCTTCGTTAGCTGAAGCTGCATCACGACAGGTTTCATCCAATTGGATTAGTTCCAAGAAACGAGTCTCTTCTTCTGAGGTTCTGGGGGGAAGGTCGACTGCGAGTTTGAGGGACGAGATTTCACATTGAACAGGTAAGATTGCTTCCAGACCGTACACAAGTTGAAAAGGTGTGAACCCAGTTGCATTTCTTACCGATGTCCAGTATGCCCACAAGCCCGAGTACAGGATTATGTGCCAATCCCATTTGTGGACCCCGATCATCCTTTGCAACATGCGCTTTAGGACTTTGTTGATCGTCTCAACCTGTCCGTTAGCTTGCGGATAATACGGAGTAGAGCTATCGTGGGACAGTCCTAATTTGGCAGCCAACTCAACCATCATGTGATTGCGAAAATGCGATCCATGATCTGTGACTATGGCCTGTGGAACGCCGAATCTGGAGACTACGTGATTAAAAAAGAAAAGGGAAGCCGTTTCGCTGCTATTGTTTAATGTAGGCATCACCTCGGCCTATTTGGTAAAATAGTCTAATGCGACTATGATATACCCATTCCCCCTGGCCGAGGTGGGGTTACATGTCATGAAATCTATGCCCCATTTGGCGAATGGCCCAACAGCTACTACTGGTTGCAGCGGCGCGGGTGGTTTTCTGGTTTTGCTATCGAAAATTTGGCAAGCATGACAACTTCTAACTGCGGTTATGCAATCTTTGAACATTGTTGGCCAGAAGGAGCCTGCTCGCAAAATGTTTTGTGCCGTAGCATACCAGATTGATGCCCACCACATGCGCCTGAATGAAAATCATTCAGGACTTTTTCGGCCTCCTCATGGGTGAGGCACCTCCGCAGAACTGTATCGATACCACGACGGTAAAGGGTATCACCGACGATCACGTAGTCCTTCGCTTGGTATCGAATACGTCGTTGTTCGGAGCGTGAGGTATTAGACCTATATGTTTGTGTCTGGAGATAGATGATTATATCTCCGTACCACAGATCGCTTGAAGATATCAGAAACAAATTTTCATCCACGATTGCTTCTTTGGATGTTGCATTGTTGGACGACGATGGGAGATCACATAGTAACTTTGCGAATACCAGGGCTTTCTTTGATTTGGATTTTTTGAATTCCAGATCAAACTCTTCTAGAATTTCTATCCATTTTGAATATTTCCCCCCCAGCAATTGTCGCGACAATATATAAGTCATGGGGTTGCAATCTGATAAAATGGTAGTTTTTCTGAAGAGGACGTAGTGTCGAAATCTCTGTATCGCTTGAACAACTACGAGGCGAGCTTTTCAACGTAGGAGTATTTCATTTCCGTATCATTTAAGTTTCGGCCTAAATAATATATAGGATGTTCAATTCCATTGTCTTCTTGGGCCAAAACCATTGCTATGGTCATATCTGCTACAGCCAGATACAGGTTAAAGTCTTTTTGATAATCAGGAGCATACATTATTGATGCTTGTAATAGAGATTTCTTTAAAGCATCAAAGGAAGCCCGCGTGACCTTATCCCAAACGAAGGGTACTTATTTTTTCAATAGACGAGTATAACCTTTAGCTAGTTCAGCTTAATTTAGAATGAACCTCCTAAGGAAGTTTGCTTTCCATGGAGTTTCTGAATCTGAAGCAAGTTTGAAGGTGGAGGCAAATCGATGATTGCTTGAACCTTACATGGGTCGAGACGAATCCCATCCTTTGGGACCACGAAGCCAAGAAAACGACCAGAACTGACACAAAACACGCATTTGTGCGGATTGAGTCGTATCTTGTAGTGTCGGCAACGTAGAAATATCGCTCTCAAATGGCGTGGATGATCGGTCCGCTTTCGCGAATGAGTTGGGAGATCATCGAGATATGGTTGAACGATGTTTTTGATGTCATGGAAAGCATAGTTCATTACTCTCTGAAAAGTTTCCCCTGCATTCTTCAAACCAAAGGGTAGCTTGCGATATGCGAATGTGCCCCACGTACAAATGAATGCAGTATTTGACTCATCCTGTGGGTGGATATTTATTTGATTATACCTGGAAAATCCATCCATAAAATAAAATATTTCGTATCCGGCACATTCATCAACTATCTGGTCAATAAAGGTTGTAGGGTAGTTGTCTTTCGGACAAGCTTGATTTACATCCCTGTAATTGATGCACACTCTAATCATTCCTTGTTTTTTCATCACAGGAACAATATTCGATACCCAATCGGTCAGAGGAATGGGGTAAATGAAACTAGCATGGAGGATTTTTTCAACCTCCGCCTTGATGGCAACGACTTTCTTGGGGTGCACCTGCCGTAGCAGCTGTCATACCGGTTTGACATTTGGATACATCTTAATTTCATGTTCAACTATGCTCGAGTCAATACCTGGCATTTCATCATATGACCAAGCAAAGACATCTCTAAACTCATGAAAGAGAGCGCTATATATTTCCAGTTCTGAAGAAGAACAAGATTTTCCAACATGAATATTCTCTACAACATTTGTTTTGGTTGAGATATTTATGGCAGTAGTCTCTTTAATATTGGATAGGTTTCTCTCAGAATCCACCGTATTTATAGTATTTTCCAGAAAGTCAAATACTGAAGGATGGTGTAGGTTACCAGAATTATCTTCTTTCCAGTTCAAAGGATGGGAACGATGGTGGTAATCTTCCCATGGTGCCCCGTCAATCATCATCGATTGAATGATTCCTTCGTCTGTAGAGTGTATTTGCGACCAAGGATCTAAAGGGTTGCCATATTCCTTAGACCTATCTATCCAAATGCTTGATGAGCGTTGATGCGGGTTTGTCTCCCATGCTGAAAACATTGGTTGCTATAATATTTCCAGTGGGGTTAGAGGCAAAACTTGCAGATGATCCATTCTAACATCGTTTTTTTAAATCTTTTGAATGGAAGATATCATATTGCAGGTTCCTACATTAGCCACTTCCGCCAAATTTGTTGGAGGCAGTAGGGTAAAAGTTCCCATTAATGTAGGGTCTTTTAGTAGGCCTACTCCGATATTGTGAAGCATGCTAGGGCTTCCATGGATCATCAGAATGCTTCCCGTAACTTGCGAACTGTTGGGGAGAAAAGTTTGTTGGTCGATGATTGTAATTCCTCCTTGGGAAGGAAATGTAATTTTACTAAAGTAGGTCGGCACAACGGCTGCCATGGCATATATCCAAGGCCTTCCCAGTGGGATGTTGTAATTGAGGTTTCCGTTGATGACTTCAACATCGATTTCTACTGTTTTTCCCCCCAGTTCGACTTGCAAGTTACTTAATATTCCATACGGGGTGTATGTTCATCCATCAAATGCTTTGAATGTTGTTGACGATCGTGACAAGGATGGAGACCCTAGATTTTTCCAACAACTCATCGACATGATACATGTGGATGCCCCCTCATCAATAATTGTTCTATGAAAAGTTTTGTTGAGGGCTTTCACTTGAATGAGGAAATCTAGTTGAGCTGGTAACTGAGGGTTGTATCCTTTGTGATTAAAAGATACACGATTGGAGTCCGCTGGGTCAATCCCACCTATTGCTGATAATAAAGCCTGCTTTTGGGAGGGGAAATTTTGTAGTACCTCAAGAGTCGACATTGTAGATGGCGATTGGGCTAAATCCTCAACTATATTATAGTGTTGTGCTGCTTGGGCATGAGGATTAAACATCTATTTGTGTACTACTCCCTTTAGCGGTTTTATTGTTAATTCAGGAATGATGGGTGGCACAACTTCGGTTGAAGTTATTGTTGAACTACTAGGTTGATCATTATCCTTATTGTTCAACATATGTGGATTCCCGTAATCTTTACTCCTTGTCGATATGAGAGCATCATTCAGTTGCTTTGAAACTGACAACATTAACACCTGGGACGGGGAAGAATTTTTGTTAGCAACCAGATTTGTTCCTAGGTTTGGAAATGGATCAGTCAATACAACCGAGGTTTTTGAACTTTTGAATGATTTTCTAAGTTCTTCTTTATATGGACACTCATTGGTCCAGTGGTCCTCGTCACATATATGACATGGAGTTTTTGGTTTCCTATTCCTAGAAGGATTTGCAGAATATTTTTTAGGAGATGAGTCCTTCTGGTTTTTCTTCTTCCCTTGTTTTTTATTCTTGCCTCCTGGTTGCTTGGGTTCTTTGCCTTTGTCTGTCGACACGGCATTTACTTTTGAGGCTAGAAGTTCCTCATTTGAATTTTGACTTGCAACCGTGTGGGCCTTTTTCAATGTAGCCTTTGCGGTTTTAGTGCTTGTCGTACCTATCACACCATCGCCAGCATGAGAGTCTTTGTTTGATTTAGGAGGCGGAGGAACGGAAAATTCTGGTCTAGGAGCATCAGGGATTTTATCGTAGAGCGTGCCAGACTGAGTATAGATCAGGTCTATATATTGTGCACGAGAAATAAATTGCTCTTCAGTGATGACTCCTCCCTTTGCCACATCTTCTGTAATAGCGGGTAACAATGACTTAATAAACCATTCAGCCAATAGCTGATCAGGAACATACGTCTTTACCATTCTATGATGATGTCGCCACTCATGAATATGATCGGATATGTGAGTGGCTGTCGTTTGTTTGAAATTGGTAAGTAGCTCAGTTCTTGTTTCGTACCTTATAGGTAGCTAAAAATGGGTTAAAAAGGTTGTGGCTAGGGTACTGAAGTTATCAAACGAAGCTCTAGGAAATTCGATATACCACTTTGCTACCGGACCAGTTAGCGTTCGCTGAAAGAGGCGAAGCCTGATCGAATCATCATTGAGAGTGTTTGATGAACACCATAGATGAAAGGTCATCACATGATTCGATAGGTCTTTGCCAGGATTTCCATTAAATTTATGAATATCAGATAGAAGTTTATGCGGAATCGCAGGCCACCAAGGGGCGTAGGCTATTGGATCGTTCATTAGTCGACTTAGATCTGGTAACTCTAAAGTTGCCACAGAAGGCAAATGTTGATTCAGGCTTGGTTGAGCATACCCAAGATAAGATGGAATCATTCGAGCAGTCGGTCTTTGCATACCAGCATAATGCATTTGATGTTGGTAACTTTGGTAAGGTTGATGGGCATAACCATTATGATATGGTTTATACGGCTGCCCATTACTTGCAAAGACTTGTTGCTCATATCCTTGGTAAGCCTGCTGGAATTGTGGTTGTTGGTATTGCACTAGCCATGGTTGTGAAGCCATGGGCTATTGCCCAGTACTGATTGTTTGACCAAGATGGGGGTTGGTGTTCCCCATTTGAACCTATGCCATTCCACTAGTTGGTGATTGTGGTTGTGTCGTAGGTACAAGAGATTGTTGCATTACAACCTGCGAAACTTGAGTTTGGCATACAACTGGTGATGCTTATACTTGCGATACTGCCATAATAGCTGGTGTAGTGGGGATATTTGTCATAGGTAAACTTTGTTGTATTGAGCATACAACTCTTGGTTGTTGAGGCAAGATTGGCACCCAACCGCTAGTTGTGATTCCAGCATAACCCAAATTTTGTTGTGAACTCACGCATGGTTGTCCTTCCAAGGAAGGCAATGAAAGGGTATACGACCCTCCATACAACGGTAATCCAGTACTCAGAGGAATGATTTGCCTTCGGGGACCAGTTTGCCAAAATTGACATTGTGAAGGATCAATTTGTTGAGACTCAACATAAGAGATTCCAGATATAATTCCGGATGAACAAACAGGAACAATCCATACTATTGAAATAGCCCCTGGATGGACTCCATCCAGCGATTGAAAGTTGGTTGGGACAGACGACACGCCGACGAATATTGTCGGAGTAGTAGAAGGAGCTTCTGCTGTTGCTGTGTCGGGTAACACAGTCCTTGATATTGACGGTTGTTCAGACATATTAAGCCTATCCAAAAGATTCCTCAGCGATTCTTCAGGAACTTCCAATGGCGGGTGAATATCTTTTGATGAAGAAGGATATAGGGTGATCCCAGCTCCAAGTTGCATTGGAGTGCTAGATGGAGGATCTTCCACAATCTCTTCTATAGCAATCAATCCAGGAGGAAGAAGCATACTGTCAGGTCTGTAAAATATTTCTGGTGCCGAAGAAGATATAGGTTTTGCAACAACAGACGGTTGGGGAGTAACACCTTCTAAATCAGCTGTAGATGGAGCCAGTTCAGGAATAGAAGTGTTTTCCGTCACACTAGGATCAGTTGCAATGTCCTTTTGTTGTTACAGAATTTCTTCTGTAGAGGTAGGGATACCAGAAATGTTCGGAGTAACCGGAGTCTCTGAGGATGTTGGAGTGCTTGCTCCAACCAACCTAGGGGACTTTGATCTGGTGAAACGAGTTCGCTTCGTCCGGAATGGTTTCGCTTCCGGAGTTAACGACGGTTGACTCGTAAGTCTCCGCGAATGACGGGGTTTTAATTGACTTTCTTCCACGATTGTGGATTACTTGATCAACTCAAAATAAAAGGGAAAAATGTTTTTGAATTAAATGAATTTTAGAAGCTTTGACACAACTTGTTTTTCAATTTTAAAGAGTCGAGAAAAAAAAAATGACTCTAGTCGCCGTCGATTCTTATTGAGCCTGAAGTGACAAGTGCTCAAAGGACATTTTCCTTTAAGGAGTCTGAAAAGGAGCAAAATGGACTTCTCTGGATGTCTAGGTAGAGGGGATTACCAAACCAATCACAAAACTACAGAATACTTTTTACGGTACGGCAGTCAATCTTCCCGAATGCTCTGTTCAGTGTGTTGTGATCGATAGGGCAGCAGACACGACTTCCTAAGGATAAAGGATGTAGCCTATTGTGGTCTCCCAAAATATACTCGACGGTACGTGGGAGCACAAGTCCATACTGGCACTTGCCATCTCAAGTGTAGAATCACCAACCAACGATTGAAACAACAGTTACCAGGTTTACGATGCCAGATACGTTCCTAGCCTTGGACCTCTAGATTGTTGCGTTTAGTCCAAAGCGTTTTTTAGATCATTAAATTTTTTTTTAATTTGATCTTGCTTAAAAATTGCCTTTCAGGTCAACGCTGATGTGTATACAATCCTAATGCAGTCTAAAGATATAAATGAACGTTTAACTTCTTTTGCAATGAAAGTCCTAGCTACAAGGAAAGGAAAGTTAGAATCTTTCAGCAAAGAGCACAGAGCACACGCTAAATGCACCGTCCTAAATCAAACCAAGTAGTCAAAATGCAAATGCACATGCATGTATTTGTTTTCAGCCTTCTTAATGTATGAATGATGATAAGAAAGCTATGTGCAAATCTGAATTATTTTTCAAAGCGATAATACTCAACAAATTTCTTTTCAAAATGAAGTGAAGGTAAGAGAGACACTTTGAGACTTCGAAATGAAAATTGCTTTTCGACACTTTAAAAACTACTAATTCAAATCATATGCAACAGTAACTATATAATCGACTATCATAAACAATGGGATTGTCTTCTATGACTGAAAATGACAGCTACGACACTTTCAGATCAAGAAATGATAGTTCGACTATGCTACTTTTTTGCAAAAGAGAACTGAAAATGGCGCAAAATACACAAAAACACTTATAGTTATTTGCACTATGGAGGCAGAATAATGTAAGATAAGGGGGTTTTCACAGAAATACACTGACCACAGACAAAAAAACTCTTGAATAGGACTGAAAATGGTGAGGAAAAAACCAAAGTCTGAAGGTAAAGTTAACCTTACCTGACCATCGCACTTGTCACACTGTGAATTCAGTATGCAGCGCACCTACTGCACTCGGGAAGTGCGATGCATACAGACTACCTTACAGGTAGGGTGCGATGGTACTAGTGCGAGACTTTAAACAAGTTTTTACTCACAATTTGCAATTCAGTTCAGGGATTTAGGCCGAGTAAGTGATGTTCAGTATTTGTAAATCACAGGGGGAGATCTAAGGAGGTTAATAGAGCCACCACTTAGGGAAATTAGATTGTTTGCAGATCGATTGTTTAATTCATAAACTAAAACCCGAGATAGACTGAAGCAACATTGATCTACTTTGCATTTGTATAACAAATGCAGTTTGAAGGCTAGCTGGCTTGGCTTCAGGCTCCGTCTGTAAGTTTATAAAAGAAACAAAGATAGGCTAACAAACAATCTAGTTGCTCCCCAGTGGGGTCGCCATTTTGTTACCGGGAATAGTGTCCACTCGGATGCTGCTATTCCCACTAAGACTGGTAGCTATCTTAGAAACAAACAAGTAAAGTCTACTTTCATTTTCCTTTATGAAAATAGATAGGAGTGGAACAAAGGAGACCAACCTTAGTCTTGCGCTTGATTCCCTCTCCTTCCTGATAGAGCTTTTTCCGCTTCTTCTTCGTCTGCCCAGCTTCAAAGAACACCTATGGAATCACAACAACATACTACTATTGAAGAACAAAGATCTATATTCATAAATAACACAGGACCAGATGTTTGTTAACCATACAAATGCATATAATGAAACATACAAGAATATGGAGGAAACATTGAATAGCTTTATTAAGATGAAAAGTAGTAAGAGGATTACAACCATATGTTCTGACCTAGCATCATCCTCCAGCTAGAAAGCCCTTCATCACCTCAAGTAAAGCTTAGATCACCCAACACTATGAATATACACAAGAAACCAACAACACTTCTCTACAAGATACAAGATTCTAGCCTTTGGATCTCTATGATGAGGGATCCATATATAGATGATTGTAGGGAGGTGAGTCATCTTCTAGGGTCTTGATTAGTGTCCTCTCTCTGATAGTTCCTGCTTCCACTTGGAGAATGGTGATCCCTTACTCATCCCTGGTCAAAAACAGAGAGACAAGTGTTAGAGGGGAAGCTTCTGGAAGATTCCATGATCTTCCACCTCGCATTTTGTCCCTGCCATTTGTCCATTCCCGACCATCGCACCTTGTACACTGGAAAGGTGATATGCATTGCACCCTCTGCACTGGGTTTTCAGTATGGTCTAGTTTTGACCATTTATGAGCAATTTTTAGTGGATAACTTATAGGAGATGATGTAATCAGCTGACCTTGTTCCTTTAGGCAGTGAAGCATGTTAGGATATTCCGACACATAGGAAATAGTTAAGTTCAACTTGGTCTAGTATAGAGTTAGGTATAGAGTTAGGTAAAGTGTGTTTCTTTATTGTTGTACATTTTGTAACTTACAATCCGACGGTCACGATATGTAGTGATCCGACGGTTCATTCTCTCCTCGGTATTACCGACACATGATCCCTGGCTTGACACCCGATTGGTCCATGAATTCTATTTAAAGCACATGGAAGGTCATTTGTAGGTTCACCGTGCATGAGAGAAGCTTATGTAAATTTTCATTCTTTTATTAATAAATTGCCTGTAGTAGCCACGTTGGCGCAGGCCGTGGACTGTTTCCCTCTCTGAGGGTTTTAACCATGTCAGAATACTGGTGTATTGATCTGTGATCTGTTTGTGAGCGGTGTCCTTTTGGTGTTCTGTCTGAGGAACTTACCCTGTAAATTCCTACATGGTATCAGAGCTATTTGAGGGCCGCGTCCGTTGGTGATCCAAATCTGAAGCCGGTAGAACTGCATGCGGCTGTCGTTTCCTATATCTACTGTTTCTGACTGCTTTCGGGCCGAGAGGACTGCTCTGTTGTGTTCGGAGCATCTGTTCCAGTGAGGAACCCCTTTCGTTTCACGCGAAAAGGTTTCCGGTAGCCCTATCTGCGTCAATTTTAAGATCTGGAGGTATACAGTCTTTATTTGCAGTTTACTGTTATTTTCTCTCTGCTTATTTCGGTTTCGGTTTATTTAGTTTTTTTTTAACCGGATCTATACCTTTCATTTCTGCGTATGCTCTTTGCC
>APFE031276366.1:69507-92736 GCA_000404065.3 Pinus taeda | reverse complement strand
ATTAGAAGAGATGTAAAATTTGATGAAAATAAATCGGCCTGTGAGCCTAGTCCGGCGGATGTGCCACCTCTTCCTATCTCTTCTACTTTTGAAACATTTCTTCTTCAGATGATGAAAGTGAGGATGACAATCCTCCCCCACCTTCTCAGGATCCTCAACTTCCAAGATGGGTCCGTGCTACTCGGGATGCAGCAGGTGATCTTGCCGGTGATCCTACAGATCAGTGACATACACGTTCTCAGTTTGAAAGAGCCTCTTCTTTACTAGCTCAAGCTCCAGTAAATCATGATCCTGACACTTTTGCAGAAGCTTCAGGCCATCCACATTGGGAAGCAGCTATGAATGAAGAATATCATTCATTGTGGGCAAATGATACATGGGATCTTGTTCCTCTACCAAAGGGACGCAAACTTGTTAGATGTAAATGGGTTTACAGAACCAAGTATGGACCAGATGGGAAAGTTGATAAACATAAAGCTCGTCTTGTTGCTAAGGGCTTTTCAAAGGTTGAAGGCATTGACTACACTGAAACCTTCTCCCCTGTTGCCAAAATGAACTCTATCCGCCTTGTTCTTTCCCTTGCTGCCTCTTTAAAATGGGAAGTCCATCAGATGGATGTTAAATCTGCCTTCTTGCATGGGGACTTGCATGAAGAAATCTATATGGAACAACCCATTGGCTTCATCCAAACAGACTCCAGCCTTGTATGTCGACTTAAGAAATCTCTTTATGGTCTCAAGCAAGCTCCTCGGCTTGGTATGCCAAAATGGATAGCTTTCTTTTAGAATCTGGCTTTTCTAGGTGTTATTCTGACAATACTGTCTACACCAAGAAAGTGGGAAACTCTCTTATCATCCTTGTTCTTTATATTGATGATCTTATTCTTACTGGTAGTGATCCCAACCTTATAAACCATGTGAAGTCCAGCCTTAAAAAGAAATTTGAAATGACAGACTTAGGACACTTACACTATTTTCTCGGTCTTCAAGTCTTGCAATCCAAGGAGGGTATTTCCCTTTCCCAGTCCAAATATGCTTGTGATATTCTTCGTCATTTTCACATGGAAGATTGTAAGCCAGCTCCTTCTCCCTTTCAGTCTGGAGTCAAACTTTCAGTCTCTTGTACTTCTCCTGAAGTTGATGCTACCTTATACCGTCAACTTGTAGGAAAACTCTTGTATTTAACCCATACTCGTCCTGACCTCTCCTTTGCTGTTGGCCTTGTTGCTCGTTTTATGCAAAACCCCCGTGAAAGCCATTGGAAAGCAGCTAAAAGAATACTTCGCTATGTTCGAGGTACAGTACAGTTTGGGATTCATTACAGTGCCAAAGCAGCGCCTCTATTAGTTGGTTTCACTGATTCTGATTGGGCTGGTGACCCTGATGATCGGAAGTCTACTGCCGGTTATGTCTTCACTCTTGGTTCAGGACCTATTACATGGGCTTGTAAGAAACAGGCTGCCATTTCTCTTTCGTCAGCAGAAGCAGAGTATCGTGGTGCCGTGGAAGCTAGTAAGGAAGCCTTGTGGCTCGTCAGATCCTATCAGAATTTGGCTTTGAGCAGCAGCATCCATCCACACTTTGGTGTGATAATCAAAGTGCCATTCAGCTATGCAAAGATCCAGTCCAGCATCAGCGCAGCAAACACATTGAACTACACATGCACTTCATCAGAAAACTCATTCATGACCATGTTCTTGAAGTGCAATATTGTTCAACAGATGATCAGGTTGCAGACATCTTCACAAAAGCTCTCACAGAGGCGAAGTTCACTAAACTTCGATATATGCTTGGAGTTCAGGAAGTTGTCACTAAGGGGGGATAGGCTCTAGTGCCTCCTTCCTTCTCCTATTGTGTCATATTTGTAAATCCTTCAATCCTATCCCAAGTTGTTCTTAGGGGGGATGTTAGGATATTCCGACACATAGGAAATAGTTAAGTATAACTTGGTCTAGTATAGAGTTAGGTAAAGTGTGTTTCTTTACCGTTGTACATTTTGTAACTTACAATTCGACGATCACGATATGTAGTGATCCGACGGTTCACTCTCTCCTCGGTATTACCGACACTTGATCCGTGGCTTGACACCCGATTGGTCCATGAATTCTATTTAAAGCGCATGGAGGGTCATTTGTAGGTTCACCGTGCATGAGAGAAGCTTATGTAATTTTCATTCTTTTATTAATAAATTGCCTGTAGTAGCCACGTTGGCGCAGGCCGTGGACTGTTTCCCTCTCTGAGGGTTTTAACCACGTCAAAATACTGGTGTATTGATCTGTGATCTATTTGTGAGTGGTTTCCTTTTGGTGTTCTATCTGAGGAACTTACCCTGTAAATTCCTACAAAGCAACACTTTTAGGGACTTAGGATCCCTCAGTTTACAGACATTTATGATTGGGGTTGAAGTGCCCAAAAATGTCTATAACACCTAGGATTTATTATGTACATATAGTAAGGCCTGAAAACTAAAACATAATCCAATATCAACTCTAAAATAAACTGAATGAATCTAACAACGCATTGGAACATAACACACACTATTTAGAGGTCTAGGCTAGAGACGTGCTCCGGCGTCGTTAAACCTAGTCACTTTTGTTTCCACTCAAGGTTGGGTGGTTCCTCATTTTGTGACTCAATAGTGGTCTAGTACGGACTTGTGCTCCCACGTACCATCGAGTATATGGGGAGACCCCACTAGGTTATCATCCTTTATCCACAGGAAGCCGTGTCTGCCAACTTACAAGCCGTAATGCTTCGAACACAACATTCGGGAAGATTGACTGTCGTACGAAAAGTCCTTGGTTTTCATACGATTGCCAAGGTGTATATGTAGTTTTATGGATTGTCTGGTAAACCTTTTGCCTAGTTCTCCAGAGTAGTCACTTTCGCTCCTTTTCGGACTCCCTAAAAGAAAAGGTTCAACTAAGCACTTGTCACTTCAGGCTCATTAAACATTCGAAGGCGACTAGAGTCATCTTTTTGTCCTTTTCTCGACTCTTTAAAGTTGAAAAGGTCAAGTTGTGTTCTTGTGTCTTAAAATTTATTCGGCGACGTTCATTTACCCTGTTAGATCTTGTTTGCGTTAGCTTGAGTAGGGTCCTTTCTCGTTAGTTTTCCTAGGATTTTTGAATTGAATCATCCTGGCGGAATCATCGATCTCGTCTCCCGTTCCAAGTGACCAAGGGTATCCTTTTTCTGTTGCTCCTGAGACACCGGTTGGTAGTGGTACTCTCCCTGTTATTCCGAGCATCCAACCGCTTAACTCTCGCACTCCAGAAGACGAATTTTACGATATCCATTGGAACCCCGTTTGGGAGCCTTCCAAAGAGGATATTCCTATTACTCCTCCTAGTGTTTCGGCCCCAATGTCTTCCTCTGACATGGATGAGACATCCCCCATCACGAGTGAAGCGTCCGTTGTAATGAGCGGTGAAATCCATATCTCAGTGGAAACTCCGCCCTTCAGTGTCACCCCTCTCGGTGTCACCTTGCCCTTACACTATAAGGCTTTGAGGGATGTTATTGGTTCTAGGACCTCCTTTACGAGTTCTATGTGGGACCACAACATCACTCCAAATTCGGGGTCTTTTATTCCTCAAATTCACAATACATCTATCACTTCAGTCCCGACTATTCCAACTTTTTGTGTAGCTTCTTCAGTGCCTATTGTTGGTACCGTCACTACATCCTCGGTTGTGACCACTGTTAATGGACCATCCCTCGGTTCGGTGAATAGTGGCCCATCGGCACCTGCATCTGGAGTTGTCGATCCTTCACTTATTTCCCCACCTTCTTCTGGTTTCATTCCAGTAGGGGGGGCGTATGATCCAAATTGGCAAGCTTTTCAGAATCCAAGCTCGCAAGGTCCGTTCCATTACTACGAACCCGTAGGGCATCACCTTTATCTTGTCGGACCCTTACCATCTCAGCCTACCGTTGAGGTCTCGGTTCCATTAGCTGTTGCTTGGGGTACCACTAGTTATGGTGGTGGCCAAACCAACCCTGAGAATCTTCAGGGACCACCTTATCAAGGTTAGTTGTCCTACACGCAGCCCTCCTATGGGAAACAATATTACGGAAAGCCTTATCCAGGGAAACCTGGAGGCCCACAAGGAAAACCCTTTCAAGGAAAACCTTCAGCTTTTGGTGGTGCATCTTTTACTTATCTTGGGCAACCCTCTGGAAATCCAGGACAACCTTATATCCAACAAGGCCAACCTGGTATCCAGTAGGGATACCCATCCAGGCAACCCTCTAGTAATCCGGGACAACCTTATATGCAACAAAGTCAACCTGGTGTCCAGCAGGGATACCCTTCTGGGCAATCCAGCCAGCCTTATGTACAGTAAGGCCAACCCATTGTCCAGTCTGGTCAACCATCTGGGCAAGTTGGCCAACCTCAAATCCCATCAGGTCAACCAACTATCCAGTCTACTCAGCCATCTGGTCCATCAGGACAACCCTCAGTTGTGGAAGGACAACCCAATACCCAGGAAGCTCAACCTTTTGGGAAAATGGGTCAATCTCAGACTCAACTAGGTCAACCTTCTGGCCAGATGGCTCAGCCCCAATCCTCTCAAGGACATCTTTCTGGGCCTGCTCAACCGGGCACTCAAATGGTTGTTGCTTCTCAAGCTCCACCCGGTTTCAGCCCCAGTCCGGGCCCCAGACTCAAGCTGGTCTTCAAATGCAAGTTGGGTTTCAAACTCAACCTCTTTATCAAGCGCAACCTGGTTCCCAGGCTTAGTATGGAGCCCAGTCACCTTACGGTTTCCAACAATCCCAAGGGTAAGCTCAATTTGCCCCATATCAAAATTATCAACAACTGTAGGTCAAACCTTATCAGAGTTATCAGCAACCATATGTTGCTCCTGCAGGCCAAGTTGGTAATCAATGGAATGCTGGGGGGTAGATCCAGGGTCAGCCATCCAATTACGGCTACAACCCCTATGGACAAAATCCCTACGGGTAGAACCCTTATGGGCCAAATCTGTCCGGACAAAATCCATGGGGGCAACAAGCAGCTGGTTGGAACTCTGGTGCTATTTTCTTACTTGCGGCCTTAGATGTCCTTTAACCCTCAATTACCCTTTTTAGCAACGTTGGAATTACCGAATGTGTCCAAACTGACAAATGATCCTATTCTTCACAATCCGTATTGGCCACCAGTTCCAACTAAGATTCCCAGTGATTGTCCCAAATTCGATGGTAAAGCTGGAGAAGATCCCCAAGCCCACGTTATGAATTATCATTTATGGTGTTCGTAAAATTCATGGCTTGATGATTCAATCCGGCTCCGCCTTTTTCAAAGGACCCTCACTGGCCTTGCTGCTAAATGGTATATTGAGCTAGCTCGCGGATCTTTTCAGGATTTTAACTCGTTGGCTATGGCATTTTTAACTCATTTTCAATTGCTGATTCGGTATGAAACGGGCACACATCTCTTGACATCCCTCAAGCAGACAACGGATACGCACATCTCCGATCATATTCATGAATGGAGACAGCTTCTCCATTTGATTAAATTTTGGATTCTTGATCAGCTCCTGACCGATTGGTTCACGACTTCATTCGTCCCTCCAATCGCACGGGACATTGCTATGGGGGCATGTGTAACTGAAGAGCAGGCTATTGTAGGTGCTCAGTACCTTGACTTGGTTTACTCCCAGTCCGGTACGCTATATGATTATTTTCCAGACGCCCCGAGGCTCGGAACTTCCAAGGCTCTACCAAAACCATCTGTTGACGGTGTCATTGGTTCTATCAATTCGTCCTCTAAGAAATCTTCCGCGAACCCTGGGAAGAAAAAGTCGAATGCTTCGAATGAAAATACTTCTCAGGCTGTATCCAACTCTGGTAATACTTCCGAGGTTAACGCCGTCCAGTCCACCACGGCGGACAAAGCCTCGAAAGGGAAAAAGAAGGGAAAAGGGAAAAATAAAGCTGATCAACCCGAGCAGGATCCCCCTAAACCTCCACCCGAGGAGGGAACCCAATGCAAGCCCAAGTATCCCTGTCTTATCTGTGATGAGGATCACTATACCAAAGACTGCCCAAGGCGGTCTGAAGTTAGTCACTTGTTGAAAGGTGCTCCTGGGATTCCTGCGGTGCTAAAAGAACCCTTTCCCTCGTAGAAAATGAAAATGGTGGCTGACCCATCCCAATCCTCTTCTCCTTTTGGTTCTCAAATATATATGGCTGGAACGATCCCTGTTCACATTAGTACTCGAGCAAAAGAATATCCGTCGCCTGCCGGGAAAGAGCCTGAGGTTCCCTCAAGTGCTCCTCCGTCTAGTTCTGGTCCGCTGCATATCGAGAGACCTAGCACTGAGATGCCCATCCAACCCCCTCCTAAAGGTGTACTCAAGAGATCTTCTTACAACCCTAATGCTCGTGCTGCTCAGCACATAGCATCGTTGAGGACTTAGCCCAGGGTCCATCAGCTATGTCCGCTCTAGAAGTTCTCCAGAGCTGCCCCTCCCAGAGGAAGTCCTTGCTATCGGCTATCGGTGGCATCGACCCGGCCGAATCGGATTTGATTTCTTTTGACCTCAACAACCATGTACCAAGACTGCTTCACCAAATTGCCTTCCTCATCTAGGTCATCATCAATTCTAAAATGATTCATCGTACCGTCATTGATGAAGGCGCTTGAACTTGCATAATGTCTGTTGCTTGTTGGAAGGCTATTGGTTCTTCGACTCTGAGCCAGTCTCATACGACCTTGGAAGCCTTTGATGGGAGAGTGATCCGAATTTAAACAGGAACGCAACAAATTACAAAGATAACCATATACACAAATATGCAGCGAAAATAATACTTCACTTCATTAATGGAAAATACGGAAATATGCTTACAATCAGAAATGGAAATAAACTAGCTAGGGCGATGGTAGCTTATCTCTGAGAAGAGATGTGATGGCTACATGCCTGTGAACTGTGTTACAATGAGGCTCGAAGGCCTATTTATTGTTGAGAAACAATGGAAAACCCTTAACATTCCAAAACCTAACCCTAGGAGATGAAACGCCAAACTGTGGGCCCCGTTTTGGGGTAAATTGGTACATCAACTTCCCGGGGTCGTAACTTTGGCATATGATCTCCGTTTGACGCGTACAATAGCTCATTAGAAAGATCTATTCGAGCACTATCATTGTTGGAACCGGGCAACACGGTCCATTTCCATGGACCCGTGTTGCCCCCGGATTCCCCAAAAAACGTCGTTTAGGGCCTCAAAACGGCTCCGGAAGTTCAGGACCCGAAAAACTACTAAAAATAGTAAGTTGTGCTACAATTAAGGAAACTGAAAATGCTGAGAAAGACAATGGTGGGGGTCCAGGTGGACTTGGCAGGTGGACACCAATATCCACCTGGATCAGAGAGAGTCTCGCCCTTATGGTATACTCCAACGTTTTCCGATCACTTTGGAAGGGAAGACGGTCGAAGTGGAAGTTGAAGTCGTTGATGCCAATCTAACTTACAACCTCCTTTTGGGCTGAAGCTGGAAATATGCCATGCAAGCCGTGGCTTCATCTCTATTTTGTGTCATTAGTTTCCCTCATCAAGGGAAGATTGTCATAGTAGATCAACTGTCTTTCTTCACCTCCTCTTCTGAAGGCAACGTGCCTTTTGTGGAGCATACCTCCATTCCATTGGAGAGTGTGGGAGCTGGGCTCTTTAAAGATCCTGCCCTTATGGGTGTTTTTTCACTCCCACCTCCGAACGTCGCTCCTATTAATATGATTTCTATTTGTTATGATCCTTGGGTCCTCCCCCCCACTGATCAGGTAGAATCTTGGGGTGATGAGATGCCGTTGAGTCCTGCCGAACTGAACTACATTGAGATTGTTTCTGCATCGGCTCCCCCTCCTGAATCTGCTCCTTCGAGCAGAGCTCTCGACTCGTATGCTCATTCCCCTTGGCTTGGAGATGACACTTCTTCAGATCCTTTAAAGGAAATTTTTCCTTCTGATGAAGCTGTTATCGAGACCATGTCTCTCAAGGAACCTCCTTGGTATGATTATCACCATCGTTCCTCGTTTCTCCCTGCCCATCGGGAAATGCTTACTTGTCTTGGGCGGTTTTCTCCTTGTCTCCCATCTCAACCTCTTTAGATACCCATTCAAGTTTATCAAGTGTCTTCTGAAGGGCATATGGGAAACATCACGCAAACCCAGCTGATTGACATCTCTGTTAAACCAGGGATTATCGAGCACATCCATGTAGGAGTAACTTGTACTCCTGAGGAGGTTTAGCTCTATACTGATCTTTTTCGCGAATTCCGTGATGTGTTTGCTTGGTCCTACGAAGAAATGCCCGACATCGATCCTAGTATCGTGGTGCATGAGATACCCACGTATCCCTGTGCCAAGCCTGTTCGATAGCGTTTGCGCCCCGTGTACCCCCGAAAGGCTGCGACTATCAAAGCAGAAGTTGAAAAGCTCCATAAAGATGGTTTCATCTACCCCATTCCCCTCACAGATTGGGTCTCCAATATCATCCTTGTGAATAAAAAGCAGGGCACCATTAGGGTCTGTGTTGATTACCGTCATATTAATCGAGCTTGTCCCAAGGATAACTATCACACACCCTTCATTGACCAGCTCATTGAGTGTGCCAGAAGTGAAATGTACTCATTTATGGACGGTTTTTCTGGTTATAACCAGATTAATATCGCGCCCGGCGATCAGCACAAAACCACCTTTATTTGTCCGTGGGGCACTTTCGCCTACAAAAAGCTTCATTTCAGGTTGAAAAATGCTGGTGCTACCTTCCAACGCGTGATGTCTTATGCATTCCATGATATTCGACACATCGTGCAGCCTTACCTAGATGATCTACTAGCTCATTCAGCTAAACACTAGGACCATCCCGCTCACCTTCGTGAAATATTCCTCTGCTGTTGACACTACCGTATCTAGGTCAATCCACATAAGTGTGTCTTCTGCGTAGAGTCTGGCAGGCTTCTCGGGTTCATCGTCTCCCGAGACGGCATTCATTTGGATCCCCTTAAACTCGAGGCCATTCTGAATCTTCCTCCCCCTGCTTCTTTGCGGCAGTTGCGGAGTTTGCAGGGTAAAGCGAATTTCTTACGACGCTTTATTCTGAACTATGCTGAAGTGGCCAAAGGTTTCACGCGGTTATTGAAGTGGGACACCCCTTTCCTTTGGGATGCCGCTGCTCAAGAGTCCTTCGAGCACCTCAAGAATCTCCTTATTTCTGCTCCATTGTTGCATCCTCCTGATTATCATCATGACTACACTCTGTATTTGGCTGCTGCCGATACCACTATTGGCATGGTTCTCGTTCAAGATGATGATGTTGACACTGAGCATGTCATTTATTATCTCAACCACAATTATTTAGATATGGAATCTTGATACGCTCATGTTGAGAAGTTGGCATTGGCCATAGTTTGTGCCATCCAATGTTTCCGCCATTATATCTTATTGTGCACTACGACAGTGGTTTCTGATTGCAACTCGATGACATACATTTTGTCACGTCAGTTGCTGGGGGGCAAGTACTCGAAGTGGATTGTCATCCTCCAAGAGTTTGACTTGGAATTCACTGCTGCCAAGTCCAAGAAATCTCTCATCTTTGCTGAATTGCTATGCTCTTTGCCATCGCTTACCGCGCCCTCTCGGTTAGAGGACCATATTCCAGACGAAACCTTTTTCTTAATCAACACCCTCGATCCCTGGTACGGGGACATCATTGTGTATCTACATACGTCCTCTTTTCATTTTGATGTGTCTAAGGACGCTCGACGATGGATCTGTCATCAATCTCAGCCCTATCGCATCATTGGGGACACCCTATACTGTCTCGGCACCGACTCTATTCTTCGCCGATGTTTAACGCTCGAGGAAGCTGAGCGAGTTTTAAATGACTGCCATTCTGGTGCCTGTGGTGGTCACATGTCCAGATATGCTACTGCTTAAAAAATTCTCCGTTTCGGTTATTTTTGGCCCTCCATCTTCAAGGACTGCATTCTTGCTATCTGCTCCTGTCACAAGTGCCAAATCTACCAGCGAAAGATGCGTGCGCCTCCTGCTCCATTGCACCCTGTTGTTACCGTCGACCCTTTTGCAAAACGGGGCATTGATTATATGACCTGTAAGCCTCGCTCGGCCGGGGGGCATGGGTACATCATTGTTGTCGTTGATTACTTCACAAAATGGGCCGAGGCAATGCCCACACTATCTGAAGATGGTCACACAACGACGAAATTCTTGTTTAATCATGTTATCTCACAGTTTGGAGTCCCTCAAGCCATCGTCACCGATCATGGTAAGCATTTCCACAATCATATGATGACTGAGCTTACAACCCAGTTAGGCTTGCGGCATGATAGCTCGACTCCATACTATCCTTAGGCCAATGGCCAAGTGGAGGCCGTCAACAAGGTTCTAGTTACGATGCATCAACGAACCATTGGCATGCACAAGTCCAACTAGCACTTGATGTTGTTCTCTGCCTTGTGGGCCTACTGAACTTCTGTGAAGGATGCCACCGGTTTCACTCCGTTCCAATTGGTTTATGGACTGGAGGCTATCCTTCCCATCGAGTGCGAGATACTTTCTTTGAAGTCGAATTACTCCCTGACTCTACTCCGGTAGAAGAGTGCCTTCTTTACCTGGAGCGGCTAGACGAGACTCGTCGACTAGCCTCTCTAGCTATCGAAGCACAGAAGAAGAGAGTGAAAACTCACTTCGATCATACTATTCATCCTCATTCTTTTGTTGAGGGAGATTTATTTCTGCTCTACGA
Organism: Pinus taeda; assembly: GCA_000404065.3. NCBI lineage: Eukaryota > Viridiplantae > Streptophyta > Pinopsida > Pinales > Pinaceae > Pinus > Pinus taeda. The sequence goes on along the minus strand of APFE031276366.1, from coordinate 81,965 downwards.
TCAAGCCAATGATAAGATGGGGTAGGCAAATTAGAGCCCATGTGGCACGGGCCTTATATTGTAAAGCGAGTTTTGCAAAAAGGAGCCTATGAGCTGATTGACTATGAAGGGAACCCTCTGGATAAGCCCCGAAATTGGCTTTACTTGAAAAAGTATTATGCATGAATTCCATGCACTCTGATTTGTACATACGTGTGTTTTAGCAGGTGTGTTGTGTGTGCGTGTTTTCATGTTTTTGGCTTGGTGTGTCGGCGTGATTTCCGCTTATTGCATCCTTTTGCTTCTTGTGCAGATGTTTGGTGTGCCTTACGTTGGTTTCACTGATGGTGCTTCCCATAGTACACACAACCTGTCTTCTGCGGCATGGGTGATCTACGATCCTCATGGTGAGCTAGTAGATCTTCAAGGGGTTTGTCTAGGTTGTACCACGAACAATGTTGCTGAGTATAGTGCTGTTATTGAGTTACTAGCCGAGGCAATCAATCTCGGTATTCGAACATTGGTGGTGAACCTGGATTCTCAACTTGTCGTCCACCAGCTCAATGGGCGATATTCCGTCAGAGACCATCGGATTCTAAGGTTATATCTACATGTTAAATTGTTTGAAAGGAATTTTGATTTCATCACATATCAACACATTCCCAGACGATTAAATACGTTAACTGATGCATTAGCCAATTATGTATTAGATAGAAATTTGCATAACATGTAATCAAAATAGCAAATAGAAGCATAAAAACACAATAAACCATAGGAATATGTATATCTATATATATTTAAATATAATATAAATATATATATAATATTATATACATATATATATATATCATGTGCACACCGAGGCGCTCAAAAAATAAGTGTGTGTCCAAGTAGAGTCTCTGCTCTCCGTACATCTAAACACATGTCTCTAAAAAAATCATCAAAAAAAAATAGATCTAGGTGTCTACTGTGGCGGGTTGTGCTCCCTATAGCACACTGCCACCCATGCCACCCGCCTCAACAGGTGGTGGGCCTTGGGTCTCACTCCTACTGTATGGATCTGTAGCGCTATGGGGACCTCCTTGACCCCTTGGTAATCAGGGATCCCTGCCATCAGGCCCTCAAGGTTTCCGGCCATCGTCTCCGCCTCGTCATCTACCGGGGGAGCCATGGCTAGTGCTGCGATGCCCTGCGCATCCCTTCGTGCCTCCAGAGCCAACCCAATGGGTCTCATTGATCTTACATCTGCAATTCCATAGTGTTCATCATCAGGACATATACATGGAAAAATTAAAAAACATCATAAAAAATAAAATACAAAAAATGTGATCAAGTGTCTTACCACCATCATCCACTGCTCGCATCGGGCAGCTGCATGTCAGGATCTCCGCAGAAATCCATGCATGCATACAGCCAATCCTCCACAAAGATCACCTGACGGTCCAACCACTCTCGAAATAGTATCCCCCACGATACTGGTCGCCCACTACCTCCTCGTGGCATGACATGTGGCCACCGTGTAGCTCTGGTCTCATGCAGTTTGGGTGCATCTAAACCCATATCCTGAAGCTGCAGTGCCGACACCCGCTCTAGCATGAGCAGGACTAATATGGATCCGTAGCCAAATTTCTTCGTCTCCCTGTGACGACATCTAGTAAGTTGCCGTTTCACATTTGCTGTCACTGTGTTTGCCTAGTTAAACATGGTTGGGTTCAGACACTCGAGAGCTAACCAAAGATGGGTCTTCGAAGCCTCATGTTGGGCTTGGGAGCCCGCTGCTCGTGTTACCATGAATAGCATAGCATGAAGAATCACATCGTTCACTGTCGGGATTCCTACCTTCCCGCTCTTCATTTTGCGTGCCCCCGGGCACACCCGAGCCATGAGTTTCTCTAATGATTCGTCCCTGGGACGTTGGCCCTCCAAGATCGGCCTCACACCTCGACGGGACAACTCGATCAAAAAATATATATCTATGGCGTCAAATTCAATTTCTTGGCCTCGGATAATGAACCTCTCATCTATAGGACTCCAGGCTCGGATCAATAGCTCCAGCAGATCCAGTTGTGACCGGAGGTGAGGAGTAAGGAAGAATTTAAGTAACCTGCATGCCCGCAATGCGTTTCGGCACCCCACGTCGACGAAAGCTTGGATATCATTGTCATCATGCATTCGTTCTTTCCAAACGAATGCCATTATAGCCTGCATGACGAAGAAACTCTATTAGCGCCCTTGTTGCAAAGATCTAAACGTTGTTTTTGTCAAAAAATAGTCGCGCGACATCAACGCGTCTATTCCTAAAACAGATGTGATGACCATGGCATGCTAATGTTAATTTCTCCCGATCATCGTGGAAGTACACCACTTTTCCACGATGATCGGGTCGCAGTTTGTGTTTATTTTTATCGGTCATTGCGGACCAGAAGGCAAAACCCGCGATGACCGAGCGCGGAATTCATTTTGAAAAAACCCCCTAAACTAACACATCCTATGGTCAAATGTAGCAAAAGAGACATTGAATTAAAGCGCAAGATGAAATCTACCTACCTGGACAAACTTTCGGGACAAACGATGGACGAATGGGCCGGAATGAGCTCGTCAACTTCGGTGCTCCAAAACGCTCTACAGTGCATAAACAGTGACAATGGTAAAAAATCAATGGTAAAACCCCTTTATATAGTAATTTTTGGAAAATTTACAAAATATATTATGTAAATGTGGGTTTTTTCCTCATTTTTATCCTTTGTTTAAGAGTAAGCATGGTTTTTCGCTATATGGTTCATTTTTATATCGAACGGGTTTACACATGGCGTGTTTCGTGTAGGTTTACAGGTGATGGAGTTTTGAGTCCACTTGATCTGCGAAGTCATCTTTAAGCCCTTTCCCAACTTAAAACATGAAAAATATCGCCGAGTTGTCCTCTTGACTTGTTAAAGGTAAATAGGAGGTGGTCACCTTTAAGCTCTTTTTCTGACCGTTTAAATGAGAAAAGATTGCCGGGCCTTCGTCGTTTCAGGCTCGTTAATGGTTACGAAACGACGTGATTTCGGTCGCTTTTCTACTTTTTCAGATCAAAGTCACTAATCATGAAAAGTACTCCTCGATCGTAATGGTCGGGCGGTTCTTTCGAGTGTTGTTTTATACTTTTCCGGGCTCGAGAGACACAACTTTACGAAAAAGGACCCTTTTGGAGTTTTCTTTTCCGTGTCTTTTTCAAGCTCCCTAAACATGAAAAAGACTCTGAGTTTTGCCTATGTCGGACTCATTAAATTCTGACGACATTGGACTCGTCACCATGATGAAACTCGAGCTTCTCCTCCCTAGGGCTCGTTAAACTATTACTAGGTTGGATTCAACAACAGGGCTTTCGTCGATTGTCTGTGGCAGCGAGTCACTCTTGAACACCGACACCTTTGCTTCTTGTCGGGTTGGGATATCCATACATCGTCATTTGGCCTTCTGCGGGTTTGGGTTATCATTTAGCCTCGTTTCATCTGATCCATGCTGTTTTCCTCAAGCCTCTGATCCTTTGGTCCTTGGATGCTGCCACCCTCCGGAGTCGTGTCGCCGACATGTTCAAGAGTATAATCCTTCTGCAGTTTACACCTCTGTCTTCTTTCCTGATACTCCGTTTCACCATCTACCTCTTGTTCCTTATCTTGTGTCATTGATGGGGGAAACATTATGGCCCTCCTATGACGGGTCGTCTCCTGTCGACATCAGCACATTATCCAGGAGATTGACCTAGAGATCCCCTTTTGGTACCTTGGAGCTTGCATGCCTCAATGGCAAGTTCTTCACACCTGATGGTCAATTTGCATCATTGGTAACCGATTGGGTGATTCCACGAGTGTTCGACTTCAGCTCATTCTTCACATTTCATGGATTTTACTGGGTAGTACCTTGAGAACCATTGACATTATTGGTGGTTTCTCTCATGCTTGTTAACGGTTTACATCATCGACCAGTAATCAAGAGACTTTCTCTCATGGTCGACTTCAACACCTCTATTCGCATGTTAGAATTTGTACTATGGTCAGTTGGGTTCAAGACCCCAGGCTCAGATTACTCATACTCGAGCTGCGTTGATTGGTTTATGATTACATGACTCATTGATGGATGGCTGTGACCATACCTTTATCATTATCATGGTGTCATTAGCTGGGTGGTTGCGTCCATACTACAGACCTATTCCGTATGTATTTTGGATGGCTGCGCCCATGCCTAGACTACATGTACTTCAGAGATATCAGTTCAACTTGCATATAGGTCCTTCGAGATGGTGTTCCAGCTCAGCCGTTTGTAAAGCATTTCACCCCTCCTACTCTCTCGGGCTTCATACTTTAGGGGGCATCTGTTACACAGTAATTTATCACTGCTTTCACTCCCGATCTTCTCACTGTGTCATGTGTCCAAGCCAAACATGCTTATCATAGAAAAATGCTTCCTTGTGCTGCCAATTGACCCACTTTTCTAAAGTTCTCTGCATCATTGCGACTGTTGGTCTAATAAACGCGCTGAAAGGTGCTCATGAACAGACCGACCGTGCTGCCAGCGCGGAAGTACACCTGATTCCCGCGATGGCCCGATTTTAAGCACCAGCGTAGGGGTATGTGGTCTCTTTAGAGATGATCTAACTATCTACACTGATCACTTGCGATGTCAGCACTGAAGATCAGTTCTGTGCCCTCGATGATCCAGATTAGGCGAATTGTTCCAACAGTCGGCCTTCTAGATGACTCCATACTTGGTTGTTGGCCTCGTTTATGTCGCCCTTCCTTTCTTGGTGTGGCAGTTTCGTCAATTATGCTACCTTCCTTGGTGATAAGCTCTCCTTTCCACCTTTCATGGAGACTCCTTATCCTATTTAAACTCTCACCATTACAATGCATTGCTAGTTGGATAGTTGGCTAGTTGAGTAGTGCTGTGAGTGCTTTGTGAGTTTGCTAGATAGCTGGTGTGAGTGTGATAAGTGTGGAATTGTTGATAGTTTGTGGAAGGTTGTGAAGTGCCCTTGATTCCATGTCAAACTTGTGAGTGAGAGAGAGAAACTTGTGTGCTGGGAGATCCATCATCAAAGAGTGAATGCTTGAAGAACATGCTGGCTGGATCCTTTCTGAGAAGGCTTGTGACGTCAAGACTTTGGTTGTAAGCTGACTCTTATTCTTATTATTAATGCAATCAATGATTTTTTCCTATATCTTGTATGTGATGTACTTGATAGCTCATGAATTCTTGACTTTATGAGTAAATAGTTCATTGTTGTATCCAGTTACGTGCTTTGTTGCATTTCCTTTGCTTGTTTCAGGTTGATTACTCAGTGAGGAGAAGGAAACGAAAGCTGGAGCAATGCAACGGAACTTCATCGACCACCGGTTGAGGTAGGCCTCTAACTTGAATTGTTTAAGGAAGGTTGTTGTTGATTTGTCCTTGTTTGTGAATAGACCCACTCTAGGTCTAGAGGGGTTGCCTCTGTCCGCAGAGGGAACACTTTCCTGCATCACAATGCTTTGCCTTCGAGAAGTGAGATTCGCATGCTTGGTGAGTGCTAGTGTACTCATGTCAATGGTTCTTTCACTGTAAGGGGAGAGGGTGAGAATGAGTCCCAAGTTCGTTGGGATCAAGTCCCAACTCGGATAGGAACACACAACACAATAGGACGTGCATAACTTCCAAAGGAGCAGTCCACAAGGATGTGACAATCACAACACACAAGGTAAGCTAACAGGTACAACACTCAATGGATGAGTCTGAATGAGTTCAATGGTTGTTACAACAAGTTTTATGTGAAAGTTCTGTCTAGTGTCTGGGGAGATACTACCACGTGCGAGACAATGCTAACAACATATACAAGACATTTCCATTAACAGATTATGTATTACAACAAGTGAAATAGTTCATGTGTTCAACACAGGTTAAAGCTACATGCATTACAAGTGTTCAAGATTAGTCTTACAATAAGTACAATACATGTGTTATAACGTGCTAGCTTGTTAGCAGGCTTTTGAATTAAGCAAAAGTTCCAAGACACATCGTTACACCATGAATCACTAACCTCGAGTGCGGGGCGTTGGAGCCACTACTTACTTATCAAAGAAAATATTACAGACTCTCTTGGCTATGTGGGAGGAGTTGAGGTGAAAAGTCCTTTGCTTGTACAAATGAAGGGGTATTTATAGCCAAGGGTGAAACTGACCCTTGTGGCTGTTCGACTACCCTCATGACTATTTGACTTCCATGCCTTTTCAACTTTACATGACTCTTTGTACAACAAGTGGGTCTCTTGGACTTCCACGTTACATTATATTGATTGAAAACATAGCCCATAATAGAGATGTAGGCGACATGACTCATGACATGAATCGACATGACAATGCTGGTACATTCGCGTTGCTGTTGTAGTGCATGTTGAGCTACAGTGCTGCTGGGTGATGGATGTCTTCATGGTGTATCACAGCTTCACCTTCGCATGGTGAAGTGCATGGAGTGTTCGATGGTGTTTGGTTTTCTCGATGAAGCTTTTCCATATTGTTCCTTGCTGGCATGTTGGGAGGCTTGATAGGTTCATTTGTTCATGAAGGTACATTTTTGTTTGTTCGTCTGTTGGTGAGCACATCTTGCATGTTTGCTCGTCTGTTTGTCCGTGAACACATCGTTGCATGATCATCCATTCACGAGAACCTCTCTTCACATGCATTGTTCGTTCGTCCGTTGGTGAACCTGTCCTTTTGCATGTGCTCCCTTTGTTCACCCCTTTTGTTGTCACACCATGTTTGTTAGTGTACCTGTACCTGCAGTCACTCATGATGAGACGACCTAAAATCTAAAACCTCCTAGTCTATCATGACACATGATCATTTTGGATGTAGGTGATCGGGAGAGGCAACAAGGTTTTGAAGCAGGATGATGGCTTCAGGCACTACTGATGAAAACTATGCAAGTGTCATTGAGTGATAGAGATGGGCAAACCAAGTCGACAGTGACTCTCTGTGAGGTCTGGCTTGGCTAGAAGGCAAAATTGTGCAAATTTGGGTGGGACAGTACGGGTTGCAAGAAGGCAAGGTAGGTAGGATTTGTGCAGTTTCCAGAACGAGTGGGCAGCAGGGGCTGGAAGGCCAAATTTGCGCAATTTTCTGGGGGAACAGGCCGGGCTACAAGGAGGGTCAGTAGGCAGATATTGCACAGTTTTTGGGAGGAACTGACTGGGATCCTGGCAGCCAAAACTATGCAATTCCTATAGGGAACTGGAAGTTGGCTGCTTGGTCACTGGCAGCCAAAACTGCACAATTCATAGAGGGAATTGGCAGTTGGCTTCAGGGTCATTGGCAACAAAAACTGCCGAATTCCTGGAGGGAACTGACAGTCTGCTGCTAGGAGATGTTGGCGAGAGAAACTGCACTAAGGCTAGGAAGCCGGCCTACTGATCATCTTTGCACAATTTCTAAGCTGAGTGGAATGATGGGCAACAAAAGGTTTACTCATGAAAACTATGCAATTTCTTTGATGAGTAGCCAGTCGACAGTCGAGATGACTGAATGTGAAAACTGCGCAATTTTCTGAGGGAGACAGGGATGGGCACTTGGTGTCTATTCGGCTTGTCTGCACAATTTCCTCAGTCATTTGAGCGAGTAAGATTAGTGGCCTGTGCAAATTTTTTGAGGGGATTCAGTCCCGGGGTGACTCCTAGGTTCGACTGTCCGAGTGGCCAGCATGAGATTTGATTGAATTGCTTGTGATCAGATCAACTTGGAAAGACTTGCTTAGTGATTTTGCACTGCTCTGGGTGACAGTCGATCGAGTCGATGACAAGGTGATGGTCCAATTGTCAGAGGGGAATCTGGTCGTTAGAACTTCAAAAAAAAAATGACCAAGTGTGTGAACGGTCGAAAGATGCATAGGTGATCATGCAAACACACACTCTCATGACTTAAAGACAAGACGAATCAAACCATCCAAACACACATGCTCAAATTAACTGACCGACGGTGCAAGTGACAAGCATGACACTCGTGACTGATCTTTGATCGACCATGATGACGCTTGTGCGACAATGAATGTGACTCAGTGTGTGAGTGTGACAAATGACTTCATAGTGAACACAAGAAGCACACACGAAGCAAAGACTTCGAGCATAGCTAGAACATGGTCAAAAGCATGAATTAGACACCAACATGTAGAAACTTGAATGAAATGAACAGGCAAGGCAGATGAAAGGACTCACACGAGCTCACGGAGTGTGTGTAGTTATCAAGTGAAACTCTCAAGGGAGACTCTGAAATTGGATGCAAGCCAAAATTTTGGAGGGTGGTTGTAGCCACTACAACACTTGGTGACACACTGGTAGAACTCCAACTTCTCTATTTTGGTTCATTGCTAGCATAGGGCCTTGGTCTTTCGGGGAGTATTGAATCGCTGTGCGGGTTACTTTGGATTCCCCACTTACCCCATGGACATACATGGTTCACCCTTTGAAAAATCAGTCAAACAAAATCAAAATTTCAACTTGATCTCAGTGTTTCAAATTCAGGAAGGGTAGTTTAGCTCGCGAGTTGAAGATTTTCAGAGTATAAGTTTTCATCTCTGGTGTTGCTCCACTGCCAGTAGGCCTGGACAGTACCCCGGCGGAGTCACGCAGGAACACATGCATTGCTCCATTGCCAGTGAGCCTGGTCAGACTCTTGGTGGAGTTGCATGCTTTACCTCTCTGCACAGGAAGCGTTTCTCTTCTTTTGCCTTCCTATTTTTTCAAGAGGACTATGCATAGGAACTTATTTATTTTTTCGGGCAGAAGAGGGATCTCGACTTATTGAGAGTAGAAGAGGTTGTTTCTTCAGAGGAGCATGTAAGACCTCTGACATAGGTTTGCTCGTTTAGATTTTCCCCTTCATTTCTAATAGTTGGATGAGCTTGAACACATAGAGAAGAAGGCCGAGTATAGGCATGGGGCTTCCCAATGTGGGCACAGGTTCATGGTTGGACCAAAAATTCCCTTGCAGACGGTTTGTATTTTCCATCAAGACTTCATCGACCAAAGGTTACAACCAAGCATAGAGAAGACATACACAAGATTGGCCAAGTGCTGTAGTGTCACAAATTTCTTCAAATCTCATCCACATACTCTATTCAGAAGCTAGGATGTAGTAGTTGGCAACACTTATTTCCAAAAACAAAAATAGTAGTATATCAAACAAACAAAATGAACATGAACAAAAATAGTAAGCAAAAAAAAAGTAAAACAAAGATAATAAGCAAAGAAAACAGGATGAAAACAACAAGTGACAAGTAGACTATGTACATGGCATGGGTGCGACCCGACCTACTGAAAATAATGCTTGAGATCTTGGCCGTTGACAGGAAGTTTGTCATTCCTCCCATCAAGTGGTTGTGTTAGGTCCCTATAGTACTAGTGATTCCCAAATTACTATTGTCGTTGTATCCCTTATTGTTATTGTTATGCCCCTATTATCCCCATATTGTTGTTATTGTGCCCTATAGAATCCTATTATTGTTATTTTTGTGCCTTTATATTATTATTGTTATGTCAGCTTTGGTTATATTGTGACCCCTTAGACTCCTATATATAGAAAGGAGGTTTTGTCATCTGAATCATCTAAGAATTATTCATTTGTGTAATGTAAAGGAGGTTTCCCCCTCGAAAAGTCTTATTTTAGGGCGTTTACCTATCTTTTCTATATTTTGTGAGTTGGTTTCATAACATTTGGTATTAGAGCTTTGGATGCTAGGGTTTCGTTGCTCCAAACAGGTCATCGTGGAATTTTCGCTATAATTTTTTTTCTGCGACATTTCAAAAGCTAAAAAAAAACCCATTTGAGATGAAATCACGTTGAACCTGGGGCCTGGATTTCAGATCTTGTATCGCAATATTTTAGGAGATATAGTCTGAGGAAGTTAGGGTTTTTGAAGACCCCTGAATTACATTCCAAACAGGTGACCTTGGAAAAATCATCATAACTTTCGCTCTGAGCATCAGAATGAATTTTCGTAAGAAGTTACAGAAATAGAACAGACTGTAGTTTGTTTGGGTATCATTTTTAGAATCTAAGGTTGAAACAGTGACCCGCAACACATTGTACATGTTCTCTCTATTGAACCAGTATATACTCAGGCCATCGTGGGAGATTTGGCATAACTATTCATTGGAGAATCCAATCTTGATTAGACTTCTTGGGTTAGAAATAATACTCATAGGGTTACTCCAGGAATAAATTTTAGAGCTTGGAGATCCAAAATTATAGAGATGCATTGATTCAATATCGAGCTCCTACGAAGTGAAAAAAGGTGTGTAGTTCTTTTTAATTTTTTGCATAAGCTTGGTTTGAAAAATTAGTTTGAAGGAATTCAAAGGGCATAGTGAAGCATTATTATCAGTAATTGATTCCCCCAAGAAAGAAAATGGAAACACCTAGTAAGAAACCTGAAAGCCCTAGCATGACTCATGAAGAAGAGGAAGAAATGCAACATGATATATCAAAATTACGAGACTAAGTGCAACAAATTTCACTCGCACAAAAAGTAACAGAAGCTAAGATGGATGGTTTAAAGAAAGGCGTAGAAGCTAAGATGAATGATGTGGAAGCTAAGATGGATGATGTGGAAGCTAAGACGGATTGTGTGGAAGCTAGTATGGATGATTTAAAGAAAGTCATGGAAGATTTGAAGATAGATTTGACAAAGTTTCTACAATAAATGCTTACTAATGGAGAAAGGGTAGTAAAGGAAACTCATGATGAGAATAAAATAAATGTTAATCATGATTTCAAAGCCTCTAAAATTGGATTGAAGAACCATAATGTTCCAAAGATTGATATGAGGAAGTTTGATGGCAAGGATCTCAGAACATGGATACTACAGATGGAGCAATTTTTCGATCTCCATAATGTGAAAAACACACAAAAGGTACGCATTGCAACTTTATATTTGGAACTAAATCAGTTTGTATGGTATCAATGGATTTTCTCTCATAAACAAATTGTCACTTGGGCTTTTTTTACAAATGAAATGATAGCACATTATGAGGATACAAAAAACAACTCTTTTTTTAGCCAATTGATAAATCTCAAACGAAAGGGTTCAATGATGGAGCACATTGAGGACTTCCAAAAATTGAATATAAGGGTAAAAGATATTCCAGAGGAGAATAGGATTGATGTGTTCATAGGGAATTTAAAAGATAACATACAACATGAGGTTCGCCTTTGGGAAGCAGTTTCATTGGAGAAAGCATTCAGGTTGGCAAGAAAAATGGAAAGAAAAATTATGGCAACAAGGAAGCATACCACTCACAGTCATAAAGATGGAAGTGTTGCTATCCCTAGCCATCCACAACCTACAAGGTTGACACCACAACAATTGGAAGAAAAAAGAGCAAAAGGGCTTTGTTACAGTTGTGATAGAAAATACACTAAAGGTCATAAGTGTGTCGAGAAGAAATTATTTTACATATATTGTGAAGAGGAGGAAGAAAAGGAACAAGAAAAATCAAAAGAAGAAGATATACACCAGGAAAAAACCCTAGAAAAAGAAGAAATGAATCCGACCATATCTTGTAATGCATTGGTTGGAACCACTCCTTAAACTATCAAGATAGAAGGGCATATCAAGAAGAAAAAGGTAATAGTGTTGATTGATTCGGGAAGTACCCAAAATTTTATTCATTGTAAGATAGCCAAGGAATTGAATTTCTTCCTATATCCAACACCAGAGTGTCAAGTGATGGTTGTAAGTGGAGGAACCATAAATTGCTCAGGAAAGTGCCATAATATCAAGCTATCCATGGGAGAATATGTATTGAATAGCCTAATGATTTCCATTCCAATGGGTGGTGCTGATGTTGTACTAGGAGTCCAGTGGCTACAATCCTTGTGTACAATAGATTTTAATTTTCAAGAACTTTTCATGAAATTCTCTTCAGAAGGAAAGGAAGTTGAATTAAGGGGTATTGCTAGGAAACCGGGAAAGATAATCAACTCTAACGGAATGAAAAAGCTTCTAAATAAAGAAAAACAAGGCATAATTGCACAATTATGTTCATTAGAGGTTCCCACATCGAAATCATCCATTTCTCCATATCTCCAAAAAGCCTTGGACAATCATTCCAAGATATTTGAGACTCCCAAAGGCCTCCCACCGATCGTGATCATGATCATGCTATTAATTTGATTCCAAGAAGTGTTCCTCCAAACATAAGGCCTTACAGACATTCCTATGTTCAAAAGAGTAAAATTGAATGTATGGTTGCAGAAATGCTAGAGGCTAGTATAATTCATCCTAGTCAAAATTCTTTCTCAGCTCCAGTAGTACTTGTTCACAAGAAGGATGGATCATGGTGCATGTGTCTAGATTATAGGGAGCTCAACAAGCTCACTATTAAAGATAAATTTCCCATTCCTGTCATTGATGAATTATTGGATGAATTGCATGGATCAATTTACTTCACCAAGTTGGATCTTTGTTCAGGA
>APFE031276366.1:12135-60293 GCA_000404065.3 Pinus taeda | reverse complement strand
TACACCATTTTCACATGGAAGATTGTAAGCCAGCTCCTTCTCCCTTTCAGTCTGGAGTCAAACTTTCAGTCACTTGTAATTCCCTTGAAGTTGATGCTACCTTATACCGTCAACTTGTAGGAAAAATTTTGTATCTAACCCATACACGTCTTGACCTTTCCTTTGCTGTTGGCCTTGTTGCTTGGTTTATGCAAACCCCACGTGAAAGTCATTGGAAAGCAGCTAAAAGAATACTTCGTTATGTTTGAGGTACAGTTTAGTTTGGAATTCATTACAGTGCTGAAGCATCTCCTCTATTGGTTGGTTTTACTGATTCCGATTGGGCTGGTGACCCTGATGATCAGAAGTCTACTGCCGGTTATGTGTTCACTCTTGGTTCAGGACCTATTACATGGGCTTGCAAGAAACAAGCTGCCATTTCTCTTTCTTCCGCAGAAGCAGAGTATCGTGGTGCCGTAGAAGCTAGTAAGGAAGCCTTGTGGCTTCGTCAGATCCTATCAGAATTTGGCTTTCAGCAGCAGCATCCGACTACACTTTGGTGTGATAATCAAAGTGCCATTCAACTATGCAAAGATCCAGTCCAGCATTAGTGTAGCAAACACATTGAACTACACATGCACTTCATCAGAAAAGCTCATTCATGACCATGTTCTTGAAGTGCAATATTGTTCAACAGATGATCAAGTTGCAGACATCTTTACAAAGGCTCTCACAGAGGTGAAGTTTACAAAACTTCGATTTATGGTTGGAGTTCAGGAAGTTGTCACTCTAAGGGGGGATAGGCTCTAGTGCCTCCTTCCTTCTCCTATTGTGTCATATTTGTAAATCCTTCAATCCTATCCCAAGTTGTTCTTAAGGGGGGATGTTAGGATATTCCGACACATAGAAATAGTTAAGTATAACTTGGTCTAGTATAGAGTTAGGTAAAGTGTGTTTCTTTACTATGTACATTTGTAACTTAGAATCTGATGGTCACGATATGTAGTGATTCGACGGTTCATTCTCTCCTCAGTATTATCGACACTTGATCCGTGGCTTAACACCCGATTGGTCCATGAATTCTATTTAAAGTGCATGGAGGGTCATTTGTAGGTTAACCGTTCACGAGAGAAGCTTATGTAAAATTTCATTCTTTATAAATAAATTGCCTGAAGTGGCCGCGTTGGCTCAGGCCGTGGACTGTTTCCCTCTTTGAGGGTTTTAACCACGTCAAAATACTAGTGTATTGATCTATGATCTGTTTGTGAGCGGTGTCCTTTGGTGTTCTATCTGAGGAACTTACCCTGTAAATTCCTACACTGGGTAAGGAATCTATGTAATGGCTTGGACCTGGTCTGGATCCACCTTGATCCCACTTTTGGCAACAATGTTTCTGAGGAGGTTCCCCTCTGACACTGTGAATACACTCTTTTTGGGATTCAAGGAAATCCCATATCTTCGGCATCGCTCAAAGATTTTCTTAAGGTGGCGTATGTGGTCTTCTCGTCTTCTTGAGCAAACAGTCACATCATTGAGGTATACCACCACGCTTTGTCCAATGAGTTTGTGAAAGGCAATGTCCATGGCAACCTGAAATGTTATGCCTACGTTTACAAGCCCAAACATCATTCGTTTATAAGCGAACGTACCCCACTTGGTACAAAGAGTAGTTTTGAGTCTGTTAGGTTCCGCTACCAAAACCTGATTGTATCTTGAGAAACTGTCAAGAGGAGAAAACATCTGTGCCCCAGATTCTGTTTGCAAATTATGGTCTATTGATGGCACGGGGTAGTTGTCTTTGTCTGAGGCATGGTTTACATTTTGGAAATTGACACACAAGCGGATTTCCCCGGACTTCTTTCGTACAAGAACAAGGTTGGATACCCATGTGGAATTTCAAACTTTTTATATGATCCATGCATCCAAAAACTTAGTAAGATCTTTCTGTATGAGGGGTTCAACCGACGGATGTACTTTCCTTAGCTTCTGTTGATATGGCTTGACCCCTTCTTTGATTGGGATGATATGTTGGATGATCTGCATGTCATAAGTTTTCAGATCATCATACATCCATGCAAACACATCTCGGTACTGTTTGAACAAGTGGATAAAGGTTTGCCGCTCTTGCGGCGTACAACATGTACCAAGATTGACAAACTTTGGATCTTGTTCTGTTCCCAGGTTTATTAGTTCATGCCTCATGGTGGAACTGTGGGTCTTGCTATTCCTTGGCCCTTGAAAATGTTCTTGCAAGTAATATAGCTTTTCCAATGTAGAAACACCTTTTGTGATAATGTGGCCTTTCATGTTACTAGCTTCTGCTTGCAGAGAGTGCTTGTGCTCGTCATCGTCTATCACCACATCTTTGAAGATGTCAGTGTTGGTTGTGAAATGTAGTATCTGTTGATCATCTTTAAATACACGCAAGTTAGTTATGTTTTCAGAGATAGATGGTTTGTACAAAATTTCAATAGAAAATCTATCCCTAATCAATGACACTCTTGAATCTACATTTTCTAGTGCATTAGTAGCTACATTGCGCGTGCGTGGGACATCAATGATATTAAATGCTTGGAAGTTTGAGATTAGTCACCATACCTCTTGTTGGTAACTTTTGAGATGCGGTGATAAACAGTGAATGGTGTTGCGTACCCGCTGTACCACTACATTTGAATCACCTACCACTTTGAGTATGGTCATGTTGAGGCTAATGGATTTTTGCAAGCTCAACATGAGTGCTTCATATTTTTCTACATTGTTCGTGCACTTGAAACTAGATGCTTCCCATTGCAAGGGTCGATGAGAACACACTCGACTCCTGAGCCATCATGTGTCTTTGATCCGTCAAAGTACATGGTCCACAACTCATCCGTACATGGACCACTTGATATGCTAATAATTTGCTACTATTGCTACTATTGGTACAATGTGCTCTACAAGTTTAATTACCATTGGTTGGACAAGGAAGGAGTCCCAACTATGCATTTGGTGGGGTTGGAGCTGGCCGTGCAGGATAACACCCCAATTTTGTCTCAAGGAGGCAGTTTCCGAACATGAGTTCTGCGAAGGCCAACGGTTCATTCTCACCATTGAGGGTAGTGACATTATGTTTCATGTGCCTCTTAGATTCTACCCAGATTTGGTTGCACTTTCCCTTGTACATAAGCCACATGTGAGACCAGTCTGTAGCAAAATATCCATCTAGCTTGCTGGACTAGTCTCTGTTGAGTAATAGACCATATGCTTCTGGTATGTCCACAACAACTATGTTGATGCATTGGTGGACTCGACTATCATGGGATAGTCAGATGATTACGTCTCGCAGTTCACCAATGGCTAGTACCAATGTTCTATCAATTTTGATGATTCGCGCGGATGTCTTGCTCCATTGCGTATTGATATTCTTAGAAATGGAGAGCGGCATGAAATTGGCTACCACGCCAGAATCAACCAAACAGTTGTGAAAATTGCAGCCGAAAACTTCAAATGAAAGTAGGAATGGAGGGCAACCTAAGTTTTCTTCTTCCATCCAGAGTATATTGAGCACAATGGAAAGTGACCCGGGAGGTGTGCTTGCTCCCTTGCTAGTAGAGGCTGCGTAGTCTGTTGCTGTCTGTCCCAATGCATGCAACATGATATCTCACTGACTCTAGATCTTAGCCAACTCAAACAAACTGATGTTCGCTCGAGTTTTCTTCATGTCATCAACAATGTTGTAGTCCAGAGGTGGTAGACTTATTGAGGTGTTCGGGGTAGCATGGGTGTTCGTGTTGTCTGGAGGAGTGTTTTGTAACTTGCTGCTCATGGATACACTTTTGTCTGCCACTATCTTCTCGGACTCGCTTTGATTTTTCTGCTTTGGGGTGGTCGATGGATTGGCCTTCCTTATCAGCAGTCTGATCTTTTCTTGCAGATTCTCCCCAAGTGTAGGGGGAGCCCCTTTACTTCTAAGATTGTAATGGTTAGTTTTCTTTTGGGGCTACTTCTCGGTGTTCGTCTTTGATGTCATTTGCGAGCATTGATATGTGTTCACCACATGCCTAGAGCTTGATGGTTCATCAATTGCAACCTCTTCTTCATCGTTAGTGTCTTCGACTACTCCTACATATTGCTTCCTGCATCGAGTGCACAGAAAGCATTTGTGACTCACTTCTAGTCTGAACAAGAGTTCTCGGGGTGATGTTCCTCGTGGAAGGAACATAAATTAGGATCTGCACACTATTCAAGCTGGAACATAGGCTTCTGTGCAATTTTTGAAACGAAATGTCTGGCGCTTGATGAGCTACTTGCCTATGTCTGCCTAGGCCAGTGACTGCTTGCAAATGTGTCTGTTTTGCGTTGTTTGAGTTTGGACACTTCAGTGGTCAAGATCTTCACAAGACGAGTGAGGGTCTTGATATCGGTTACTTCCTTGTCTCTACCCTTACTCGCCACTGCTTGGGAGTTCCTGCTCGCACCCTTGGAGTCTTTTGCTGATTCGTCGTCCTTGATGACTCCAACTGCATGCAAGTCTTTCTCAACAACGATGGCCTCTTCACATTTTTCCAACAATGTTGGTTTTGCAACTCGCTTGATGAATTGCGTGATGTTGGCCGGCAGTGTGGATGTGTAGTAATCAATTGTGATGGAGTCATGAGGTTTAGTGTCTGCTGTGAACTTGTTCAATATACGTGTAAACCTCTAATTGAAATCTTTCACTTTCTCTTTTCCGTCCACATTGAGGCTTCCCAACTCTTTGAGTAGCATGGCTGGGGTCTTGTCATCAACGAACTTCTCAAGGAACATGTGTTTGAATGCAACCCAGTTCTATATAGAGTTCAGTGGAAGGCTGTGATACCAAGAAGCTACGCGACCATCCAAGGTACATGGGAACAATATACATGCTACATAGTTATAACGTACCTCAAGGGTCTACAGCTGTAGGTAGAAGTTGTCTAAGTGGTCTTCTGCCTTCATCGTGCTATCAGGGTTGAACTTGATGTTCATTCTCTCTGCTCGCCTCAACATCTTGAGTAGCATGGTCGGGAGAGCTAATGGTCCCTGAGTCATCCATTCAAGATTTGGGTTAGCCATCTCTTCTTCTTCTTCATCCGCTTTCTCTCTTTCGAAGTCTGATGGTTTTGGCTCTGAGTCTGTTGGTTCATCTCTGCCTCCACCTCCTCCACTGCCATCCCCTCCACCTCCTATACCAAAGTTCAATCCCAAAATCACAAGAGTGTCTTGTTCGCCTTGCTGGAATATTAGGGGTTCCTCTCTGTCTTCAATAGCTTCTTTTAGACCTTCAAGTATGGCAAGGACTTCTTCTTTCAACGATGATACAACAACTCTTATGGGAATGGCTTTTGGCTTCCTGGATGTGTGTGGAAGGTGCTGTATGCCTGGGATCAGTCCGGCTGATTTCACGAACTAGCGAGTGATTGGACGGATGGAGCGAAGGTGTTGATATGGAATCTCATGTTCAATTCTGGGAGGTGAGGAGTAATTAACTGAAGAGTAGTGGGTAGGTGAGAGGGAGTGTGAGTTACTGCCTTGACTAGATGGTTGATGAATGAGTGTGAGGGGATATTCAACCATATACAATTGGTTGCCCTCCTTCTAGCACCATAAATGTTGACAGTGATGGACCCACCAACATTCAGGGGATCACCTCAGTATGAATTCCCAACTAGACCTCACATTGTTTGGTGTGGGAGTCCCATCTCATATGATGGACCAGTTTCCATTGTCTTAAGGATTTACCTCAACTCTTGCTTGTCAGCACAAGAGAGTGGTCTGATTTGCCTTTGAGAAGTGAGATTCGCATGCCTGGTGAGTGCTAGTGTACTCATGTCAATGGTTCTTTCACTGTAAGGGGAGAGGGTGAGAGTGAGTCCCAAGTTCATTGGGATGAAGTCCTAACTCGACTAGGAACACACAACACAACAGGATGTGCATAACTTCCAGAGGAGCAGTCCACACAGATGCGGTAGTCACAACACACAAGGTAAGATAACATGTACAACACTCAACAAATGAGTTTGAATGAGTGCAACGGTTGTTACAACAAGTTTTATGTGAAAGGTCTGTTTGGTGTCCAGGGAGATAGCTACCACGAGCTAGACAATGTTAACAACATATTTCCATTAACATATTATGTATTACAACAAGTGAAATAGTTAAAGTGTTCAACATAGGTTAAAGAAACATGCATTACAAGTGTTCAAGATTAGTCTTACAACAAGTACAATACATGTGTGAAAATGTGCTGGCCTATTAGTAGGCTTCTGAATTAAGCGAAAGTTCCAAGACACATCGTTACTCCATACATCACTAACCCCGAGCACAGGGCATTGGAGCCACTACTTACATCTCAAAGAAAAGATTACAAACTCTCTTGGCTATGTGGGAGGAGTTGAGGTGAAAAGTCCTTTTCATGTGCAAATGAGGGGATATTTATAGCGAAGGGTGAAATTGGCCCTTGTGACTGTTTGACTACCCTCATGATTGTTTGACTTCCATAAATTTTCGATTTTACATGAATCTTTGAACAAAAAGTGGGCCTCTTAGACTTCCACGTTATATTACATTGATTGAAAACATAGCCCATAGTAGAGATGTGGGCGACATGACTCACTACATGACTCGACATGGCAGTGTTGGTACATTCACGCTGCTGCTGGAGTGCATGTCAAGCTACAATGCTGTTGGGTGATGGATGTCTTCATGGTGTATCATAGCTTCACCTCCACATGACGAAGTGCACGAAGTATTCGATGGCCTTTGGTTCACTTGATGAAGCTTTGGCATGTTCTTCCTTGCTTTCAATTTAGGAGGCTTGACAGGGTCATTTGTTCGCGAAGGTACATGTTCGTTCGTTCGTTCGTTGGTGAGCACATCTTGCATGTTTGCTCATCCATTCGTCTGTGAACACATCGTTGCATGATCATTCGTGTGTGAGAACCTATCTTCGCATGCATCATTCGTTCGTACATTGGTGAACCTGTGATTTTTCATGTGCTCCCTTCGTTCATCCCTTTCGTTTTCGTGCCATGTTTGTTAGTGTACTTGTACATGCAGTCACTCATGACGAGACGACATAAAATCTAAAACCTCCTAGTCTACCATGACATATGATCATTTTGGATGTAGGTGACCAGGAGAGGTAGCAAGTTTGTGAAGCAAGATGATGGCTCTAGGCGCTACTGATGAAAACTGCGTAAGAGTCACTGAGTGATGGAGATGGGCAAACCAAGTCAACAGTGATTGTTTGTGAGGTCTGGCTCGGCTGGAAGGAAAAATTGCGCAAATTTTGGGAGTGATAGTTTGGGCTGTAGAAAGGCAAGGTAGGCAAGATCTGTGCAGTTTCTAGAATGAGCGGGCAATAGGGGTTGGAAGACCAAATTTGCACAATTTTCTGGGGGAACAGGCCAGGTTGCAAGGATGGTCAACAGGCAGAGATTGCACAGTTTTTGGGAGGAACTGCCTGGGAGTCTAACAGCTAAAACTATGCAATTCCCAGAGGGAACTGGTAGTTGGCTGCTTGGTCACTGGCAGCCAAAACTATGCAATTCCCAAAGGGAACTGGAAGTTGTCTACTGGGTCATTGGCATCAGAAACTACACAATTCATGGAGGGAACTGGCAGTCTGCTACTGGGAGCTACTGGCGAGGGAAACTGCACTGAGGCTGGTATGCTGATCATCTTTGCACAATTTCTAAGCCGAGTGGACTGCTGGGCAGCAGAAGGCCTGCTCATGAAAACTGCGCAGTTTCTTTGATGAGCAGCCAATCGACTATCGGGATGAATGACTAGGAAAGCTATGCAATTTTTTGAGGGAGATAGGGATGGGCACTTGGTGTCTGTCTAGCTTGTCTGCGCAATTTCCTTAGTCAGCTGAGTGATTAAGGTCAATGGCCTCTATGCAATTTTTGACGGGAGTCACTCCCAAGTCTGACTGTCCGGGTGGCCAGCATGAGATCTGATTGAATTGCTTGTGATCAACGCAGCTTGGAAAGACTTTCTTAGTGATTTTGCACTGCTCTGGGTGGTAGCTGATCGAATCGATAGTGAAGTGATGGTCTGACTGTAAGAGGGGAATCCGGTTGTCAGAAATTTAGCAAAAAATGACTAAGTGTGTGAACGTTTGAAAGATGCATAGGTGATCACGCAAACACACACTCTCATGACTTGACGACGAGACGTCTCAAACCATCCAAACACACTCTCTCAACACGCATGAATGACGGTGCAAGTGATAAGTGTGACACTTGTGACTAATCGTTGATTGACTGTGATGATGCTTGTGTGACAATGAATGTGACTCCATGTGTGAGTGTGACAAACACCTTCATAGAGAACACAACAAGCACAGACGAAGCGAAGAATTTGAGCATAGCCATAACATGGTCACAAGTGTGACTTAGACACCAACATGCAGAAACTTGAATGAAACGAACAAGTAAGGCGAATGCAAGGACTCACACGAGCTCACAGAGTGAACCCGAGTGTATGCAGTCATCAAGTGAAACTCTCAAGGGAGGCTCTGAAATTGGGTGTAGGCCAAAATTTTGGAGGGTGGTTGTAGCCACTACAACAGAGTAGAGACAAAGGAAATGGGAAATTCAAAGGTAATGGGAAGAAGAATTATTCAGTCAAGAAGGAGGGAGAAAAATTACATGTAAACGCTATTCAAAGAAGGCCATGATGAAGACCACTATTGGAAACTTCATTTTGAGATGAGAGCCAAAATGTTTAACAACAAAGGGAAACAAAAGACTGCTGCAACTACATAACATGATTTAGGATCCAATTCCAGGGATGAAACAAATATTACAACCTTTGGATTTAAAGGTATGGACTCTATTGAAAGTACTAGTTCTTCTAGTAACCTCAATGAAACTCAACATGAAAAAGAAAGAACATAGATTTTCCACATTAGATTCATTTCAAAACATACCAAGATAGATACTTTGTTTGATAGTGGATCACAAGTAAACCTTATTTCAGAAGACATTGTTAAGAAGTTTAACTTGGAAACCATTCCTCACCCTAAACCTTATCCTTTAGGATGGATACGTGACAATGCGAAATTGCATGTGACAAAAAGATGTAAACTAAAATTTTCCATCACTACAAACTTTATAGATGAGGTAGAGCTTGGTATAATTCCACTTGACATTTGTGGTATTGTTTTGTGAAGCCCATATCTATATGATAGGAGAGCCATCTTTCATCACCATGAGAACAAATATCATTTGTTTAAAATGGGATTGAGTACATTGTTAGTGCACATAGAAAGAAGTTGAATTTATCTGTTATGAATGTTGGACAAATGAATAGGCTTGTTAATGCTAGTAAGAATTTTGTACTTTTGATGATCAAACCCAAAGATAATGTTGAAAATGAAGCCTTCCAAGGATGTGATGCAAGATTAAAATCTAATTTGATTGAGTTTGTTAACACCTATGATAAGATGTTTCAGGAACCCGAAGGATTGCCCCTAAAAGAGGAATCCAACATGAGATCCAATTGCAACAAGATTGTCCTTTTCCAAACATTGGCATTGATATGATAATGGGGCACTAAATTCTTCTTGTCAAGCTTACAAGAACCTCTCCCACTTCCAAAGCTTAATTATTCCCAAGATAACTATGATTAACCAATGCAGAATTAATAAGTGCTTGAAAATATAGGTATATGCTTGTGTTTGTCTTTAAACTATTTATGTGCCTTAACTTTATTTGCTTAAACTGATATAAACATATAACAACAAATAAAGTAGCAAATACAATGCAGCAACAAGAAATCCCACATAAGACAACAAGTTTAATAGGGATTTGAACCAAAACTCTCGGGCTACGTCTCCTTGAGCTCTAGTCAAGTTGACTAGGCTCTTTGGGATTATGGAAAAGTCATTTTACAAGATCCATGCTCAACTCCATTGGTTTACACAGAACACAATGGATTTAGACACCATCTCATCCTTGGCTCTAAAGCTCTTGGCTTTCTGGCTATGGCTCTGGCTTCTCTGATCTCTCTCTCGGCCTCTGCGTGCATCAATGGTTCGCTTGACCTCCAAGCGACTCCCTCAACTTCTCTCTATGCATTAGCTTTCGCTCTCTCTGCTCTCTTTTTTCTCAATGGATCTCTCTGCCTCATTTGAGTTACTTTTCCAGCTTTTTATCTACCCCAACCATTTCTCTGCGTATCATCATCTCTCTGTGCCTCTGTGACTTCCCTACTCCTTGTCAGTTTGACTGGCCATTTGGCTTTGTGGCTCTATGGCTTCAAAATGCATCATTGCTGGTAAAAAAACTCGCTTGTAGTGTGCCATGATGATATGGAGTGGTTACAAATGTTTTAGAGCTTTTCCTTAGGCAAAACCAGAAATTAGAGAAAAATCCATTACACAGAGGTTTTCTTCGAAAATACACTATCAGGAGTGAATTCTGAATGTGAAATTCCATTAAATCGCCCCTAAAAACCATATCGGGTCCGCCATTAGGCAGCATATCACATCACATAGGCATATTGGGAAAAATCCCAAATACATGGGAAATACATTGAAAAACCCGTTAAAATGCCTTATATCGGATTTCAAATATTATCGCATCCGCCCTAATATCGCATCAGGTCCGCCTTTGGCCGCTATCTCAATCCCCACCGTTGATCTGTGCGATCTCCGATCCAATGATCGATATCCATTTTTAGGCGGCTTAGGAGTACAGAGGTTACCCGCCCGGAAAGGCGGGTAACCTCTCTCCTTCGCCAACCACGTGTCAATTAGTGTGTGGGATTGGGCAGAGCTAGCCCAATACCGCTTTCTGCCTAAGGCCCACCCGAAATCCCACCTTTACGAAACTCAAATTTTATGAATTGCACCTATAATTCCCCTTCGGGTCCGACTTTATCACTTTAGGAATTTTTCCTTTGTATTTCGGTTTTTATCCCGAAATGGACCAATACACAGAAAACCCGAGATATATCGGAACTCAAAATTTATTAACTGCGCTTATAAAATCCATCGGGTTTGGCATGTTATTGCCCCTTTATATTGCTGTGATGCAACGTTGCGATGTGATGTATCATAATCGCATGTCACATAGCCCCAGCGGTCCTTCCCTTGTCTCGTGGCATTGTCAACGCCGATCTGCCGATCGCCGATATCGGCGGTCGTAATGTTGCATCGGCCCGGGTCCTTTCCTTATGTTATTTGCACAGGCTTGCCTCCGACTCGATATGTCGGGGATCGGCAATCGTGGGTCTCTTCCCTTTCTACTTGAGTTTGCCTCTTGGACCATCTCTGATGCGATTTCCTTTATAAGGTTTTTTTTTTTTTGGCCATTTTTAGGGGATTTTGCCATTTTTTCCAAAGAACAAAGGGCAACTTATTTCTGCTATAACGTCTGCATCCTAAGTCCATTTTAGCCCATTCACGTTAAAGTAGATTCAGAAGGAAAATATCTCTGCAATGGGGCTATTTCTAGGAACATCCTTGGACTTTCATTTTCCTTGGTGAGGAACACTTAGACTTAAAGGTTTATACAAAATCCATTTTGGATAACACATTCCCACTAAAGAAATTTTGGTCTCCAAAAGACTGATATACTGATCTGAACAGTAAATGAGAGTAACAACACCCTCTTCTTTCAGCTTTCATACACTTTCCTTTGCATAGTGCCTCTGAACCAAAGTCTCTGACCACTTTCCTTCCTGGATGTGCTGGTCCTCCTGGGAAGAATTGTCTTCCTCCTTGCCTTCCTACAGGACTCCTTCTGATATGGTCACAGAAGGTAGTTTGAACTTCTCTTCTTTGATCATTGATCCAAGGTGTCTTAAACAAATGTGAAGTACATCTGCTTCACAAAATTTTTCATTTGTACCTATTTGAAAAGCTGTCAACAACAACTGTTAACAACAACAGAAATACAGACAACAACCGGATGGACTAAACTCCTGCTTCACAAAATAAAAAGATTTCACATCTTGTGAATAGCTCCATGTCTTACATCTGCATACAAATGATGGACTAGATAACAAGCCCACAAAACATGCCTTTAAAACAAATGACCCTTCAAGTCAAGCATGTTCAAATACAAGGAAAACATCAACATCCCTGTGCTCATGCATCTCATGCTCATGCATGCATGTCATCCTTCAAATTTCACTTAAGCACACTGTACCTTTGAAGCTGAAATGAAATATGATGTTGCAGCAATAAAGTGAGTCTCTTACTTAACCTTTCCATTCACCTTCTTGGTAAAATCCTACAACTCACATTCCATTAACAAAGAAATGCAAATAGATGCATCAATAGACATGCAATCTTAATTGGGTAAGAACTCTAACCATTTCTTACCAATCCATTTCAAAGGTCCTTCCTTTGGCTGCACATCAACATCAACATGTGAATCATCCTGAGACACATCATTCATGGAATCTTCCTTTCCATTTCTGCCATATTCTCTTTCCACTTTCTTCAGCTTTTGTGGAGGCATTGCTGGATTCAGAGTCCAACATCTTTTAGCAAGATGCCATTGCTTATGGCAGTAAGTGCAACACATGTGCATCCTCTTGAAAACATGATTTGCCTTGTCGAATGGACCTTTGGCTCCTTGCTTCCTTTCCTTCAAAATTTTCCTATATGTGGTCATTCTCTTCCAACATATAGAAACATTATGGTTATCCAAACCACAAAAGGAACATGCAACTCTTTTCCCATATCTATGTGGAAATTTATCATGCTTTGAAAAATCAAAAGGAAGATGATTAGAACTAGATTTACACCTTTCTCTTTCACCTTTATTTCCTTTATGAGGAGGTGAAGAAAATGAAGAAGTGGCTTCCTTTGGGACACCATCAATTTCTTCAAGGTTGTCAGAGTTTTCACAACTCCCTAGTTCAAGTGTGTGCTTCTGAACACCTGCATCCTGCAAATGATGTTTCAAGCCATTGCATTCCTCTTGAATACAATCTTCACACTCTTGAGGTAGAAGACCTACAATGCAACTCCTTCTTGGAGCTGTTTCAATGGCCTTCATGGCAGCTTTGGAACTTTCTCCATAAGACTCTCCATAACCAAGAACTAAATACTTAAGCCTTTCCTCAATTATTATTGGCTCAACAATACCTTGTGCATGTTTACCCAAGACATTTCCTTCATGGTCCATCTTGGACATTAGCTTGGAGCCTATGCCTCTAGTATGTTTTTCAAAAGAACCAATATAAGCATTCTTAGAAGAATTTTAAGACAAAATAGAATGGTTTACCTCTTCTTCAAGTTGATACTTAACTAAGGATCCTTTGGCAACAAAGAGCTATGACTCCAACTCATGCATCCTTTTTAGGTTCATATTTGCAATATGAAGTTTCCTCTTCATTTCCTACAATTTTTCAGAAAGCAACTGCTTCTCTTCCTCCACAAAATTCAACTACTCTCTAAGTATGCTGCTCTTCCTTCCATCCTCATACATTTCCCTCACCATGTCCATCATGATGAACAAGTATTGCTTCATATCTCCATAAAAGAATCTTGTGATGAAGGAGGAATTTGAAGACTCACTTGTAGAAGTTGTCATTATCAAAATGCACAAAAGAACTTCAAACAAGATTAACAAAGAGCTTATCCAAGAAACCTTTTGCAACAAACCTCTTATGCTTCAGGGATTGCCTTGAGGTCCTTTGGGATAGAAGAATGCCTCCAACTCTTCTTCCTTCTTGTCCTTCCTGGACTAAGTTATCAATTGCTTTCCCTTCACCTCTACAAACTCAAACAATAGTCAGTCTGCAAACAAGCATACAATCAATCCTTGACTGCCCAAACACATTTCAGACAAGCAAGCTTTGCTTTGTCAATCAAGCATTTTGAGTTGATACCACTTGCTTTGGTATAACCAACTTTGGTATCACCTTCTTTGAAGGTGGGGTTAACCAAACTTAGGCTTTGATACCACCTGATCTGATAATGGGGCACTAAAGGCTTCTTTTCAAGCTTACAAGAACCTCTCCCACTTCTAAAGCTTAATTATTCCCAAGACAACTATGATTAACCAATGCGGAATTAATAAGTGCTTGAAAATATAGGTATATGCTTGTCTTTGTCTTTACGCTGTTTATGTTCCTTAAGTTTATTTGCTTAAATTGATATAAACATATAACAACAAATAAAGCAACAAATACAATGTAGCAACAAGCAATCACACATAAGACAACAAGTTTAATATGGAGTTCATCCAAACTCTCGGGCTACATCTCCTTGAGCTCTAGTCAACTCGACTAGACTCTCTAGGATTATGGCAAAGTCATTTTACAAGCTCCACGCTCAACTCCATTGGTTTACACAGAATGCAATGGGTTTAGACACCATATCATCCTTGGCTCTGAAGCTCTTGGCTTTCTGGCTCTGTCTCATGGCTCGTGGCTCTGGCTCTGGCTCTGGCTTTGGCTTCTCTGAGCTCTCTTTCGGCCTCTGCATGCATCAATGGCTAACTTGACCTCCAAGCGACTCCCTCAGCTGCTCTCTACACATTAGCTTTCGCTCTCCCTTCTCTCTTTTTTCTCAATTGAGCTCTCTGCTTCCTTTGAGGTACTTTTATGGCTTTTCGGCTACCCCAGCCGTTTCTCTACATATCATCATCTCTCTGTGCCTCTGCGGCTTCCCTGCTCCTTGTTAGTTCGACTGGCCATTTGGCTCTGTGGCTTTGTGGCTTCAAAATGCATCATTGTTGGTAAAAATTCCCGCTTTCAGCGTGGCATGATGATCTGGAGCGATTACAGAGGTTTTAGAGCTTTTCCTTAGGTAAAAACTGAAATTAGAGAAAATCCATTACATAGAGGTTTTCTTGGAAAATACACTATCGGGAGTGAATTATGGATGTGAAATTCCATTAAATCGCCATAAAAACTCTATCAGCTCCCCCATTAGGCATCATATCGCATCGCGTAGGCATATTGGGAAAAATCCCAAATACATGGGAAATACATTGAAAAACCCGTTAAAATGCCTTCTATCGGACTTCAAATATTATCGTATCCATCCTAATATCACATCGGGTCCACCTTTGGCCGCTACCACAATCCCCACCATTGATTTGCAGGATCTCCGATCTAACTTTTATATCCATTTTCAGGCGGCTTAGGAGTACGAAGGTTACCTGCCCGAAAAGGCAGTTTTCCTCTCTCCTCTGCTAGCCACGTGTCGACCAGTGTGTGGGATCGGGCAGAGACAGCCCAATACCACTTTCTGCCTAAGGCCTGCCCAAAATCCCGCCTTTACGGAACTCAAATTTTATGAGTTGCGCCTATAATTCCCCTTCAGGTCCGACTCTATCGCTTTGGGCGTTTTTACTTTGTATTTTGGTTTTTATCTCGAAATGCATCAATACACAGAAAACCCGACATATATCGAAACTCAAAATTTATTGAACCGCGCTTATAAAATCTTTCGGGTCTGGCCTGTTATCACCCCTTTATATCGCTGCGATGCGATGTTGCGATGCGATATATCGCAATTGCATGTCGCATAGCCCCGGGTGTCCTTCCCTTGCCTCATGGCATCACCGACGCCAATCTGCCGATCATCGATATTGGTGATCGCAATGTTGCATCGGCCTGGGTCCTTTCCTTATGTTATTTGCACAGGCCTGCCTTCGACCCGATATGTCGGGGATCGACAATCGGGGGTCTCTTCCCTTTCCGCTTGAGTCTGCCTCCTGGACCATCTTCGATTCGATTTCCCTTTATAAGGGTTTTTTTTTCCATTTTTATGGGATTTTTCCTCTTTTTCCAAAGAACAAAGGGCAACTTCTTTCTACGATAACTTCTGCATCCTAAGTCTATTTTAGCCCATTCAAATTGGAGTAGATTAAGAAGGAAAAGATCTCTACGATGGGGCTATTTCTAGGAACATCCATGGACTTTCATTTTCCTTGGTGAGGAACACTTAGACTTAGAGGTCTATCCAAAATCCATTTTGGATCAGGCATGTATAGGATGTCAGTCATGGAGAATGCATAAATCAAGAAACAAATCCAAGAGTTTCTTGATAATGGGGTCATCAGACCAAGCACATCACCATGCAGGTCTCTAATTATTTTAGTACCAAAGAAAGATGATACATGGAACATGTGTGTGGATTTCAGATCCTTGAACAAGATCACGTAAAGAATTGTTACTCTCTTCCTCAAATTGATGATTTACTTGATCAGTTGAAAGATGATGTTTATTTCACTAAGTTGGACTTGAGAAGTGGCTATCATCAGATTAGTATTGTTGAAGGAGACATATGGAAGACAACCTTCAAAACAAAGCAAGGTTTATTTGAATGGTTGGTTATTCCATTTGGGCTTTGTAATGCTCCCACAATATTCATGAGAGTTATGAATGATGTCTTAAGACCTTTTCTTGATGACTTTGTGATAGTCTACTTAGATGACATACTGATTTTCAACAAGACTCTTTAAGAGCATGTCAAACATGTTAGGCAAGTCTTAGATGTCTTAAAGAAAGAAAAGTTGTTTTTAAAGATTTCTACATATGAATTTGGAAAAACCTCGTTAGTATATCTGGGTCATATTGTTGGAGGGGGTGAATTGAAGATAGATCCCTCAAAGGTCAAAGTCATTGTGGATTGGCCTAAACCCCATAATGTAATAGAGGTTAGGAGTCTTTTGGGAGTAGCCCAATATTGGAGAAAGTTCATTTCTAACTTCTCATCAATTGCAGCTCCATTACATGCCTTGAAAAGTGTGAAACAAGTTTTTCAGTGGGGAGATAAGCAACATAAAGCCTTCGATGCATTGAAAGAGAGAATCAATACAACACTAGTTCTTGCACTTCCTGATTTGAGATACAAATAGATGCAAGTGACTATGCTATGGGAGCGACCTTGATGCAACATAGTAATCTTGTTTGTTACCATTATGAAACTTTTAACGGTGCACCAGTTAACTATCCCACATATGACAAATTATTGTATGCTTTGGTGCAAAGTGTGAAAAATGGAAACACTGTTTGATGGGAAAGGAAACTATAGTTCACACTGATCATCAACCATTGAAATACTTGCAATCACAAACCAAGCTACAAAAAGCGAGGCATTTTATATGGATGGGTTTCTTGCAACAATTCCACTTGGTGATAAGGTCGAAGAAAGGTATCTATAACAAAGTTGCTGATATGCTATCTAGACCAATTATTAGTGCATCCGTTATTCTTAAGCATAATACTATCATGCATGAGAGTTATGTTGAACAATATGCTTTAGATGATTATTTTAGAGATGTATATGCAAATTTGTGTCAAGGTAACCAAGTAGAGGAATTAGGTTACCATGTTCATGATAAAATTTTGTATCATCGTGGAAAGCTATGCATTCCACAAGGTGAAAGAGTCAACATCATAAGGGAAGCACATACTTCTCTTATTGCTGGCCATTTTGGTGTAGGCAAGAGGGTGGCACAATTACAAAGGTATTTTTATTGGCCTTGTATGAATGAAAGTGTGCCACGGTATGTAAGAGGATGTTCTTTGTGTGCTACTAGTAAGCTTAGCAATAGAAAGTTAGGATTGTATACTCCACTTCCAGTTCCTTCCCATCCTTGGGAAAGTGTTTTTGTGAAATTTGTAGGAGGGCTACCTATGTCTAGGAAAAATCATGATTATCTTTATGTTGTGGTGGATCGTTTCAGCAAAATGTGTATTTTGATGCCTTGTAATAAGTAGGTTACAGTTGCACAGATTGCACAAATGTTATTTCAAAATGCATGGGTGCATTTTGGGTTGCTCACATCTATTATTTCTGATCGAGATTCTTGACTTGTTGGGAAATTTTGGTCAAGCTTATGTGGATTCATGGACACCAAGTTGAAGAAGATCACAACCTTCCATCCACATATTGATGGCCAAACAAAAGTGGTGAACAAAACGACACTACATCTTCTTCGTGGTTATTGCAACAAACATCTTAAGCTTTGAGATGAACACTTACACTACATTCAACATGCATACAACTAGGCCAAACATTCATCGACTCAAACATCTCCATTTGAGGCATGCTTTGGATACTTACCAAAATCTCGTTTAGATTTTATATTTGGGAGAGATGTTGCTATTGATGGACATAGTGACATTGATAAGGCCAAGCGATTCATTGAAAAAGTTCAATTGGTGCATCAGATTGCTAAGAACAGTTGGAAAAGAGTCAAGCCAAGTAGAAGACAAGGCATGATAAGCATTGTGTTGAGCACAATTTTTAGGTTGGAGATGAAGTTTGGCTTTACATTAGCAAGGAGAGGCTTCAAGGAGAAGGTAAAAAACTGAAACTAATTGGGTATGGACCTTTTAAGATTTTAGAAAAGACTGGTAAGAATGCCTTCCGTTGGATTTATCTCCATATATGCAAATTCATGCAGTTGTTAATGTTGACAATTTGAAATTATATGAGCCGCCTTTGATTGAAGATCAAGGAGAGAGTTTTCAGATTCCTTCAATAGAATATTTTTCTCCTGAATTTCTTGAAGAATTGTAGCAAGATACTATCCTTGATAGAAAAACAAGAACTTTAAGAAGAGGGAATGTGGAGTACATTCGTGTGGGGCTCAAAGGTAAAAATCAAAGCAAATCCAAATGGATTGATAATGGAAGGGTGAGAGAGCTGTACCCTCATCTGTTTGTTGAATAAAAATAGTCTTTTGGAGGTCCAAAAGTTTCTAGTGGGGAGGAGTGATCCAACGGATCAGTAAAGTGTTCAAAAGTGCTCGAAACCAGTTCCAAAATGTAGATCTCACAGACCTGAATCCAATGCAACATGAATCACTTGAAACTGATATCGTATGCTTCCGATATTGCGTTATGATCGTTTTCCCAAATAGGTAAAATTTTTGCAGGTTGGGTGCAGGACTGCTGATTGGGCAGTCCGTATAATGACTCAACAGGCTGATTGGACAAGCTAACTGTACCTTGGGCCAATGGCAGGCTTCCAAGTGGCTTCACCGGATTCGTTCAGGGATTGATGGATTTTGATTGGTCGATTGGAATTTTTGA
Source organism: Pinus taeda (assembly GCA_000404065.3). Taxonomy (NCBI): domain Eukaryota; kingdom Viridiplantae; phylum Streptophyta; class Pinopsida; order Pinales; family Pinaceae; genus Pinus; species Pinus taeda. The sequence goes on along the minus strand of APFE031276366.1, from coordinate 41,294 downwards.
GTGGACCAATGGATGTGTCCTGCGTGACCCAATCATGAGTTTCCATGTGGCACCCGGTACTATGCAAAATTTTGTTAAGGCCAAACTACTACCAGGGAGGATTGAACGTAGGACCTCTAACATGTCATCACAATGCCTTATCGCTACACTTCTGGGTGTTTCTTAATAGTCATTGCAAAAAAATTCTATTTAAACCTTCAACAGTTAAGTGCTGGGGGAAGGGGTCGGGGCTAAGCCCCTAGCCCTTGGTCACTACACAACCCACGAGACTGCGGGCGGAGCGGTCAAGGGCTCGGGGCTTAGCCCTAGCCTAAGGTCTTACCATGTAACATACGAATGAAGGTAGATCAGAGCGAAGCTTAGTGGATGGGTGCAGAGATTTGGGGGACAACGTTGGATTTCTTAATGTAGTAGAACCATGGCCTAAAAGATCGGAGGCTATGCTGGAGGGTGCGGGCAGTTAGCCCTAGTCCTCGGGCGCATGGCCCCATGCGGCCTAGATTTTCCGCCAAAAGGTGTCATTGGGCATTTAAAAGAACCAAAAAATTGCACCAAAACCGACGAGAACCTTGTCGACGTCGGGAAAAAATGGCGCACGACGGTCCCTGGAATGGCAAAATTCATAGAACAGTTAGAAGAGGAGTCCAGTTTGTAGAGCAGTTAGCAGCTAACCTTCTCTAGATCATAACTTCTTCATTTTTTGGCCAAATTGAGCCCAACTTTGGGTTTTTGACCGTTCTGGAGCCATTGGAGACATTATTTTTACATTCTGAGCACTGTAAATTCATGTAAACACAAATTTGAGCAGTTAATGAAAGAGACCCAACATTGGACGCTGGACGAGGAGATGTAGCCCAGGAGGGGTGAACTGCTTTATCATTTTACTATCATATGTTACTATATATGGTATATTTGTCTCTGTTTTTATGCTATTAACTTAGTTTTAAAGCCATTATTTTATGTGTTTTTGAAAGTGATCCATTGCCTAAAAGACATAAAATTTTACTTGCAATTTTTCCTATCACCTTCAAGTTTGTAAAACAAATCAGTTTCACATGCTTGCAAAGAATTTGATTGAAGGGTCTTCTGGTGAGCTTGAAAGAGTGCAACACAACGTAGCTATGTTATGTGATAGTCAACGTGCTATTCATTTGGATAAATGTCCAACATATCATAGCAAGACTAAGCATATTGATATTAAGTACCATTTTTTACGATAGGTCATTGATGGAGGTGGAGTAAATCTTAAATGGTTCACACTTAAGAAAACTCTGTAGACGTTTATGAAAGATTGTTGTCAGAGAAATTATGGTGGTGTTTGGCTTCTCTTGGTTGACAAAGGAGGTGATGAATGTGTTTGGGCAAGGTATTAGCTAAATTGTTGTCAAGGTAGAGTTTGTTAGAGTGTGACAACAATTGGTTAAAAGAAAATGTGAACCCTAAATTTACCTAAGTGAATTTTATGATTACTCTAATGGTGTTGGTTTTCATAATGTGTGTAATGGTGCCTACTTCATTTTATCACTGAAGCCCAAGAGTTTAAGGGATGTAAGCTTGATTGTAAAAATCCTCTTGACTAATAAAATACTCTACCTTGCTTTGTGAAGGTTTCCCTAATAAATTGTTAGGGTTTTACCATGCAAGTTTCATATATTGTGTGTTATTCTAAAACTTGTCATTATTTATTTACAGAGTTTGTAAACCAAGAGCACTGATTTACCACAAAAAAGCCGTGACAACTTTGAGAACGATCAATTGACTCTCAAGAAAAACCTACAAATACTAATCCTAAAATTTTGACATTTTTGGGAACGATCCATTGATCCTCAAAGAATGACATGTACTTCTATTATATGTTTCAAGGCACTAGTCCTTGTAGTCTGTTGCTCTATTTGAGGAAGGGGTGAAACTGATACTGTGATATAATAGAGGGGAATTAGTTCTCTGATTTACTCAAGTCACATATAGTGTGAAGTTAATATCTTACTAAATAACATCCTAATCGTTCAACAAATTCAATACAACTAGCACGCAACTAATTTATACACAAGAGTGAAACACCCATCCTTATTTTGATTACAAATTCTAAGAATATACCAAAATCCGATGGATAGGAACAAGGTCAAACAATTCGCTTCACTCCTATCTATCAGATTCCAAAATATTCTTGAAATCTACAATCAAACTAAATTCAACTGAATAAAACTCACAACTAAATATCAACACAAAACTTTTCACTAACTATCTCAAAACACAAATCTTCTCAATCTTCGACATTAAGCTATTTGAGTGAGACGGTAGGTGGTCTAAGTCTTCGATATAATGTAAACAAGATGCATACCTGTATGGAGACTAACACTATAAATGGACCCAAACTTCAATCTAATTAAGTGAAGATAAGAGCAGAATGCTTCATATCATTGTCTGTACTATGCCTACGGTCAATTCTCTTAACTAAAGTGATACCACTAGTATTTTTTTTTCCTTGTCGTCATGTGATGATGCCTACTCGGTGCCTTATTCTAATTGATTATGTCATACACTTCAAATTTAAGGCAGTCTGTCTCTTCATCATCACCCCACATGCAACATGAGGGTGAATCTTCATACTGGAGCACTCTCGGTTTCACATTGACAGTGTGTGTTGGGAGAGGAAATGATGGTATCGAGGTGGTTACAGAGAAGACAAATTCTTTCCCACATCTTAAAGCAAAGTCAGTGCCCATAAAGGACAGTGGTCAAGATCAACAGAGCTAGTAGCACAATCCAAAATCCGACATAGCCACTTATGGACCATCATCAACCATAATGGTGGCAAAAAAGATTTGAGTGATGCTCAGTTCGATCAATACTGAATAGCTTATTCTTACCCTTTTACAATTGTTTTTTGGTTAAAAGTTTGGTTATTTTTATTTAAAATTTGATAAGAGTGAACTAAAATTGTGAAGGCATAATTCTATAGCTCTTAAGATTTTATATAGCGTTGAATCTATTTATACATTTGAAATACAATTTAAATTATTAAAAACTATATTAGTAATGAATCTATTAATACATTCAAAATACCATTTAAATTACCAAAAATTATATGGCAAAATAGCGAAAAACCTACTTAGCTATGGAGTATTGATTTAACAGATCATCTATTTAGCCACAAGTGGCTATTGTTGACCATGGTTTTTTGGAATTACAAAATTGAGTTGTAAAATCTGCATAATCCCAATGCTATGAGGATTTTACATTATCGTGAGGGAGCGCGAAGAAAGGTCATCGCCATAGCAGCCAACCAGGTGCGTTTTTGCCGCCCCCTGCATCCAACCACAGTCAACCATGGGGATAGCCCAAAGCCTTGTGGTCCTGCTGCCAAGGGTAAGCTTTTCCTTCCTCACCTTTTGTCATTTTCAGTGAACCTTTGTTTGCTGCGACGTGCTCTCCTTCTAAACTACAATCGCTGCATGCCAACCTCTCACATCGCCACGTTTCAATCTCAGCAGCTCTGTTTTTTTCCTTCATATTCTGGACTCCCTACACGGTTTTAGTTTTTTCACACCTTCCCCTGCACCCTGGCGCAGGGTCCCTCTATCTTTCAAAACGTTTTTTCCTGCGACTCCTCAGCGTGACTATCGTTCAAAATACCAGTTTTCACGGGTTTTGTTTTGTTCCTCCTGGTTCGGCTTCCTTCTGGTGGTGGACGACTTTTCTTCGGCGCGACGATTTTTATTCAGGTTTCAGGTCAGGTTTCGTTTAACTAACAGATGCCAACTTTAACTGGGAACTTATTCTTGATCTTCGCTAGCTGGTTTTTATAAAATGATAGTTTTTACTTATCGTTTTCATCATAGTTTTTATGCAATAAAAGCTTTTTGAAAATTACTAGTTTCATACTTTGAAAATTATGTGCTCAGCTGGTAGTTTATTTTCATCTGAAAAATGGTATACCATGATTTCTCTTGGTCATCCTCTCTGGGTAATTTAATCTCCGGGTGGCTCATTTTCATTCTGGCGGTCTTTAGATTTCTGAATATCATGATTATAAGCTTTATGGGTCTCCTCCTCGCATACTTTGTATGGAGATGCACGCTAGGTTAAAGGATATCTTGCACGATATTTTTTCCTGGGTTTGGTCGAAGATTGGGTTCTGGTCTCTCCATTTCTCTGTGTCTGTTTATGTTATCAGACCTTGACATGCTGGAAAAAATGTGGTTTTCTCTTTTCAGCAAGATAAAATCACTTATTTACATCTATAGCCCCTGTTCTGACATCCGTGTTAAAATAGGAAACTGGTGGTGTATTTTTCACATCTATTGCTACTGTTTTGACTGTCAATCCCAGCCCTCTGAATATCCTTTTTTCCAGGCATTGGGATTTCTTCTCCAATATCTCTGGTTTTCCCGTTTGGAATCCACCTATCTTTTTCTGGCACCCTCTCCCGGATTCTTCTTTTGAATTTCTCTGGCGATCAATGTCATTTATTTCTTTGGGCATCTTCTGGCTTTTTTGGGTACTCCGATAGCGTCATCCTTGAAACTTTCATCCTTCCTTTCACTGAGGTCAATATGACGGCTGCGTCTTTTTCTCTATAAATGACCGCTCACATAATGTGATCGGCTATTTTGGGCCTTGGTTTCAGTACTTTGCGTCCTTTTGATCCTTCTCATCCCAAGGTTTATAGTATTTTTTCTGAACGTTCATTATTCCTTTATCAGAACGTATCTATGTATCTGGAGACATATCGAAATTAGGATTCCTTTTGGTACCTTCCCTCTCTCTTCTGTCAGTGCGGACCTTCCATCCAGGTATTTTGTGCCTGACAAAATTCTCTTTGGGATCTGCCCTTTCTCGATTCTCGATCTAGACCCTTCCAGACCTTACTAAAGCCTTCATTATCAATCATGTTGGATGGTTCTGACTCATCCTCCAAACATAATCTTATTAATGCCACTATAGAAGATGAAAAGGCACGTGAAAAACAAAATAGTTGGCATGACATGGTGGATGATATGTTTTTAAACTCAGCGTGCAATGTCACACAGTCACCTCATGAGGACTGGGACAGGGCCCACTCTCAGTGGGGATGGTTGCGCCAAAGTATAGGAGGCCTTTCTGAGCAAGATAAGTTTTTCAACAAATCCAGCCACCCCATCAAAACTGGCCCTCCGCCGAAGGCTATCTCTGTCTGTAGTGACGTCCTAGCGGAAAGAATTGATAGTCTGCAAAAACTAGCTTTAATTGGGAAATGGCATTTCCCACATATGAAGGAGGAGGATATGAGGAAATGGTTGGCGGACAAGTGGCATCCTCTGATAGGTTATACCCCAGTCATATCATGCCTTATGAAGGACTGGTTTTCTTTTCACTTCCTTAAAGCTTTGGACCTGGAGATCATTCTAAACAAGCCTTGGGTAGCAGGTAGAAGTTTTCTATCTCTGTCCAGATGGTATATGGGTTTTGATCCTATAAAAAACACTCCATCAAATTGCATGATTTGGGTAAAGCTTCCAAATTTATCTCTGGAGCTATGGTCGTCGGAGACCCTCTCAGAAATTGGAAACTCAATTGGGAAGTTCATTTATGTAGACCCATGATGCAGGGGTGAGCGGGATAAGAGGATTGCATGGATCCTAATCGAGAAACCTTTCAAAGGTGCCTACCTTGACCACATTGAAATATCCTGGGATGGCATGAAAATCAGGCAAAGGCTGGATTTTTGGGGCATCCCCTTTCGATGCTCCCGGTGTCACAGAACGGGGCACCTCATCAAAAATTGCAGCTTCCATATCAAGCGTAGGCCAAAGAAGCAATCCTTCTTCAAGGGTAGGAATCACGGGTCGAAACCTTTTTCTGATGACGTAAGTTTTCTAGACATCCAAACCAAAAATCATGACGTGATTCCTCTGAGAACAAAGGATTCTCCCCGTGATTCATCCATCCTCCCAAATGATCCGGTCTTCGGTCTCCCTATCCCTGAACCGTTTGAGGAAAATACTGTCCCCTCTCCCCCTGCCATGAATCAAAGGGCTTTCGCGGTTGGCTCTCATACCATTCAGATCTCCTCATCCCCATCATCTCTGGTTTTTCCTCCGATTTATCACCCGGATGGCCTCTCGAAAGGAAAAGAACCTGCCCTCGTGCCTACACCATTTAATTCTCCTTCGGACTCGCCTATAAATAATCCTGATAGTGACATCGATCTCTTCATTCAAAGAAACCCTTTGGAGTTTGAACCCCTAACTATTCACAGACCATCCCGCCCTCCCTATCCTTCTATCAGTCCAAATTCCGCTAATAATATCACTGTCAGGAAGAAAAAAAAGGGAGACAGTCGTCATTTCAGGGGAAGATCAATTGTCACTGATTTCGGCATCACAAACTTATCCCTTGTTGAAGTGCCAATTTTGGACTCCGTTGTTTCACAGCCTCTTAGAGCGAGTATGGCTGGCGATTCATCAAAATGACCTTTCTGATTTCTATGAACATCATGGGTCTGGGCGCTCCCCCAAAATTCCTGGCGCTTAAAAAATTCTTCTTATTGGCCCGACCCAAAATTATTTTCATTCAAGAAACCATGCACCCTAGCAGGGTGACACTGGTGTTCTTCAGAAGGATGTTTGCTTCATGGTTTATGGTCGCCACTGAGGTGAATGGATTATCTGGAGGCTTAGTTGTCTTTTGGGATCCTGTATGGATAAAAGCAAAAGCCTACAAATGCTGTGCCGGGATATTGATCTCAGCCTCGGTCAGAGGTCAAGTATCCATGATAAATTTTCTAAATATATATGCCCCATGTAGGAATAGATCTCCTTTCTGGGAGAGGCTGTTTGCTTCGAGAATTCTTGACATAGAATCTCTGCTGTTAGCGGGAGAATTAAACGTGACTCTCAGTCCTGATGAGTGTTGGGGTAATTGCAGGAAGAAAGACATTTTGTCTGATAGGCTCCGAATGGAATTTATAAGCAGGAACTTAGTGGATGTCATGCCGGATCAAATGATGCCTACGTGGGAAAATGGAAGGACAGGAAAAGCCTATATTGCAAAAAGGATTGATCGCTTTATTATTAATTCCAGCATCATTGCTAAATGGGGCATGCCGTTCTCATTCATTGCAAATGAGTTCTCTTCCGATCACAGGCCCATTCTTCTCGAATGGAGAGAAATGGAATATAGGAAGGAGTACTCCTTTAAATTCAACAGGATCTATTTGGATGAAAAATCTTTTAATGATGCCATTTCAGGCAAATGGATGGAAATGAAAGAATCTGCTTCGACCCTATTCTACTTTCCGAGAAAATATCCAAAGTTTAAAAATGACTGCAAAGGAGTGGCAGTCCCGTAAAATAAAGTTGGATTAACAGGAGCTATTAAACATCCAAAAGGAATTGGATTCCTTCATCGCATCTTCTTCCTTTGACAACTTGTCCTTCGAAAAGAAGAACCATATCAGGGTACTAGAAAAAAGGAAACATATTCTCCTTCTCAGGGAAGAAGCATCTTGGAGGCTAAAAAGTAGAGCGCTTTGGCTAAAGGAGGGGGATCAAAACACAAAGTTTTTTCACAACTTCTCAAATGCTAGAAGGCGGAAAAATTCTATATGGAAGGTTGAAGATGGCAATGGAGGTTTCCTCTTTTCCCAGAATGATATCGCTGACGAAGCAACAAGGTTCTTTCAAAAGCAGTATAAAAGGAATCAAAGTAATGCAAATGACATGTTATGGGCTGCAGAACTGATGCCATAAATGTTTGATGAGCCCGCATATGAAAATTTTATTAAACCGGTCTCGGAAGAGGAGCTCCTTGCTGCCATAAAGTCTTTTAAAAAGGACAAGAGTCCTGATCTTGATGTCTGGCCTATTGAATTCTTTTTGCATTTCTATGACATGTTTAAACTGGACCTATTGAGAATGGTGGAGGCCTCTCGTATGTCTGGAAATATTCACACTGCATTATCATCCACTTTTATCGCTCTTATCCAAAAAAAGCAAAGAAAAGATTCCTTTCAGGACTACAGGCCCATCGCTCTTTGCAATTCTCTATTTAAAATCATCTCCAAAATTGTTGCGGAGATGATGAAACTTGTTTTAAATCTCTTCATCACTAGGGACCAGCATGCATTTTTAAAAGACCGGAATATTTGGGATGCTGTTGCTCTGACACAAGAATGTCTTTTCTCCATGTTGTATAACAATATCAAGGCGGCTATTCTAAAGATTGATTTGAAAAAAGCCCACGATTGCGTGGACTGGGGTTTTCTTAGAATCTTGCTGGCAAAAATTGGCTTAATATCAAAAGGTATCAAGTGGATAATGGCGTGCGTAGAAAATGTAAACTACTCTGTCATCATCAATGGTATACCCTCATCTTTCTTTGCAGTTGAGAGGGGACTTCGTCAGGGCTGCCCTCTCTCCCCGTTGCTCTTTATTTTGGTTATGAATTCTCTAAGCCTACAGTTCAACAAGGCAGTTTCCGAGCAAAGATGTAGGCCAGTCAAGATCTGCAAGGACATTTTCTTATCCCACAATCTCTTTGTTGACGATATTCTCATCTTTGCCATGCTATGCAAAGCCTCATGGTCATGCCTTCACAACATCCTTCAGAAATTTCAGTCAGCCTCCGGAATCCTTATAAACAAGGAAAAATCAAAGTTATATCATAATGAGACTAATATGGAGCTTGTCTTATGGATTGCTTCCTTGATTGGCATTGGAACAACGTTGATTGGAAATGGCATAAAATACCTGGGCTTTACCTTGAAGGCAAAAGGGAACAAAAAAGGGGACTGGTCTTGGCTTGTTGACCGCTTCTACAATAGGATTTCTGGATGGGAATCGAGGCTACTTTCACTGGCAGGCAGATTTATTCTGGTTCAAGCAGTTTTATCACAACTGGCGATTTACTGGGCTCATCTCTTTTTTCTACCTGCTTCCATTATAAAAAAAATGTGCTCATTAGCTGCAAATTTTTATGGGGAGGAAAAGCCTACCAATCAAAGATTCATTTGGTTAAGATGGATGCCATATATAGGCCGAGAAAGTTTGGAGGATGGGGTTTGTTGGACATGAGGTCTTTTGGAAATGCCCTCCTTTGTAAATCTCTTCTCAGGGGCATTTTTGGCGAGGGTCCATGGAGCTTGTTTATTAACAGAAAATACTTAAAAGGTAGAAGTATTGAGTATTGGTATAGAAGGAATTCCTTGAGGATTAAAAGAGGGTTTGCCATTTGGCATAGCCTCAGAAAGAACTAGTCTTTCTTTATGGGTAACTTGCGCTGGAGGGTCTTCTTGGGATCAAGTATCCTTATAGGTTTTGACTCCATTATGAATGGCTTGACCTCTCCTTTTCCTCATGCTCTGGTCTCTTTTTTCCACTCAAGAGGCATTTTCACGTGGGATAAATTGATAAAATCTTGGTCTTTTACATCTTCGATCTGGAAGGATGAAGTGGACCTTCTTATGCCTCCTTCCATCTATTCTATCTGGAGTTCTGTTCGGAATGTTTTACAGGGATTGGCTATTTGACGCACCGGCACAAAGGATGTTCTTGCATGGAAACTGCCTCGTTCTCCCTTACCTGTCCGTGTAAAGGATTTGTATGTAGCTCTTTCCTCGGGGTCAGCGATCACCGAACAACTGATCTTTCCTCCCTCGTTATGGAAAGTCTCTTGCCCACTTAAGATGATCCTTTTCACATGGCTTCTTTTCCGGAACAGAAATCTCTCTTGGGAGGTGCTTCAAAAGAAAGGGTGGCAGGGTCCGGGCCGCTGCATTATGTGTCTGAATGCTGTTGAGACAAATTATCATATGTTTTTTCAATGTCCCGCATCACGTCTTATCTGGTATGAACTTTCCATATCTCTTGGTTTTCCTCACCTTTTTTTTCTCCTCTGTATAGGATGGTTTTAAATGGTGGAGTGATCAGATAGCTCCTTGGCGCTCTTTGTTTACTCTGGTTTGTTGGTCCTTGTGGAAATGGAGAAATGAATCCATCTTCCAAAACTCCAGGCGGCCTTTGTCTTCTCTTCTGCTTGGCATCAAGGCAAATCATGATATTTTCGGCTGAACGGACCTGCTGTCCTTGCCTCATAATCCTTTATGCTGTTTCTTACCATGTGTCAAATGAACAATTTTTTTTGAGGAGATTCTCGTTTTATTCATGATGCATTCTATTGCAATTTTCACCAAATATGGACCTGTATCTATCTCACATCTCAAGATCTGGTTTTTGAAAGGGATCAATTAGCACCCTGTACATCTCAGATCTTTAGGAAAATTGTGGCTCTTTGGATCTTATTATATGGATATTTCTATGTAACTCAGACAGTTTTAATATTATCTTAATATAAGAAAATGTGGTTTTTCTTCTGAAAAAAATGAGGATTTTACATTGCATTGAATCTATTTATATACATTCAAAACACCATCTAAATTACCAAAATATATATCACCAAATTTATTGAAATTACAAATTTGGGTTGCAAAATCTACATAATCCTAATACTCTTGGAATTTCCCATAACATTTTATCTATTTATACCTTTAAAATACTATCTAAATCACCAAAAATTATATCACAAAATTGCATCTAAATTACCAAAAATTATATCACAAAATTACAACCGCAATAAACACTAAAATCTAAAACAGTGGGCAGTTAGCTGAGCATCATTAAGTCTATTTAGCCACGACTATTGTTGACAACGGACCATGAAGGATTATTATGGATTGTGCTACTAACTCTGTCGATCTTCACCACTATCCTGTGCACTGACTTTGCTTTGAGATGTGGAAAAGAATTTGTCTCCCCTGATTCTCTTTAACCACTTTGCTCTCATCATTTCTTTTGTCAACACACTTTATCAATCTAAAATGCGGAGATATCTAAAGGAGACAATCCTCCTAAGTGATCCTAATTCTAAAGAGATCATGAGGATGCTTATTTTCAATGCGAAGGCTAACGACTCTCAACCAACTGAGTAAGGCCCAATTGCACAACATTTTTTTGAGCCTTATAGAGTGTCCATCATCGATAACAAGAAGGGGAACTTGATTGTGTTGATCTCTTGATGAGATGTATTCAACTAGTCCGTTGATCTTCCAATTGGGAAATAGGCCCGCAATTCCATTGAGAAGTAATCATTTTTAAGCTCTAAGTCTAAAAAATAATTATTTTTATTTTATTAAAAAATTAAGAATATTTAAGATATCAATGAGGTCAAACAATTGACTTCGCTGTTATTTATCATATTTTGGAATTTTGTTGAATCTGCAATTAAAATAAGTCCAACAAAAAACAATAAAAGAAACAGATAACTTATACAACTGTGTTGTCTACCAAAGTCACAATTTCACGCAAGTTTCTTGCTGAAATGGTGATTTTTTTCTTTCAAAAGTGTTTAAATCGTTTTTTCATGCATAAATGGATTCAACACTATCAAGAACCCCAGAGACAACTAAAATCCCAAAACTAAAATCCCAAAACTTGACAACTGTAAACCAGATTTTCAAAAATTCTTACTAGATTTTCTCAAAATCTTACTGAAATTCCTATTATTTTCTACACAAAATTGTAACCTCTTTAAACTACAGTAAAGAGGTTGCATTGATAATAAACAAAATGGTAAAAATAAAATTTCCAAGATAGTCCTAAGACCTGGAAATGCTTCCAGCAAAGAAAAACCTAAGGCAGATAAATCACTATTTGTTTCACTCCTTAGAAACAAGGGGAAAGGTCAGGATAGATATTGAATCAGATCTATATATCTTCTTCTGTATGCAATGGACCTTCATCTCCATGAAAATTTTTCTACTTATTACAAACGAATCAAAGGCACTTGGGAGAGAGTTCAACCATGAAAGCTATATGAAATGGGAGGTTTTCAAGGAGTTTGAGATGATGAATGGGTTAGAGAGAGTCCCACATGGTGATTTACAAGGCGTTACACCATCAATTGGCATGTAACACTGCTTATTACGAACGAATCAAGGCACTTGGGAGAGAGTTAAACCATGAAAGCTATATGAAATGGGAGGTTTTCGAGGAGTTTGAGATGATGAATGGGTTAGAGAGAGACCCCACATGGTTATTTACAAGGCGTTACACCATCAATTGGCATGTAAACCTGCTTTACTTGCTGCTCAGCACTTCATTCTCAACTCTTTCCCATGTACCAATGGAGCATTTTCTTTATCATATCAACATAGTAGCATGATTACATAATCCTTGATTAACATATTAAAACAACATGTTAGTAGCATGATTACAAAATCTTTGATTAACATATTAAAAAATGTTTAATTATTCAAAGTAAAATGGATGAAAGCGGAATGATGTGTGGGTGCCGCACTGAGCCCCAAACTCTTCTCTTAATTGTCGCAGAAGATTCCACAAAGAGAGCCACATCTTCTCTTAATTGTCGTAGAAGATTCCACAAAGAGAGCCTTGCCAAATTAGATCGAATAGATCTAGATTATCTACAAAGTCATGCACGAAAAACTACCTAGACTGGATGACAACCAACATAGATGGATGATAAAGGACACTGATAGGCTGATACAATGAGTTTTCTTGTACAACATGCAAGGAACCAAAGGTGAGTATTGAGTATTGAAGAACTCATTTAGGTCATTACAGAGATATGAATGTAATGCTGTTTTGGAAATAAATTCATGTTACTTTAGTTGTTTTGGAAATAAATAGCCTTGTATGAAGTGATTTGCAGAAATGTGTAGGTCAGGTGCAAATGAGCAAAACATGGTCTTACAATTCAGTATGATTATAGTCTTGGATGAATATGAAATTTATGATGAGTATTGGGGTGTGAAGAACCCATTCTATGTCACTATAGAGATATGAATGTAATGTTGTTTTAGAAATAAATTCATGTCACTATAGAGACATGAATGTAATGTTGTTTTGGAAATAAATAGCTTTGCGTGAAGTTCTTTGCATAAATGTGTAGATTAAGTGTAAATGAGCAAAAAATAATCTTAAAATTCAATATGATTATAATTATTGATGAATAAGAAACTTATGAAACAACCATTTTGCTTGATAATACAATCCATTTTAAGAAGATGTTGTAATAGATAAATGGAAACTGTGGCTAAAGTAGATGACATATTGCACATTCTTCACATAGGGTTTGATGATAGTTTGAAATCTCTAATGGTGTTGTTTCTTCACATAAATTCAAAACCACAATTCTAATTACAATAATGATAAATTTTTTGTGCTAATAAATGGATAATGTCCACCAAATTATATGACTAGAAATATATGAGAAATGGGCACGATTTATTTTTAAATTGAACAAAGTTCTCGTTTTTTAAGAGATCATATTTAGTGACTATTTTAAATTTATCTCCAAATCAAAAAGTGATATTACTAGTAGCACCCTCTTTTTGCGGGTGGTTAAAATTATGACTTATTTAACCCCAAATTGAAAAATGATATGGGTAGCCCTACTTATTTTTATTTTTATTTTTATATTTATATAAAGTTAAGATTATGAATTGATTGAAACTATGGCCTTGACAATTTGTACCTTTGAAAACAAAACAACATAAAATTGATTGTAAACCCAAAAGTGGTATTACTGATTTTTTTTCTTTTTAAATTAATTATTTTTTTTTTTTTTTATTTAAATAATTTATATTAAAAATTAATTAACTTCGGAATATATATTATTTATATTATATATATATCTATATATATATATATATATATATATATATATATATATATATATATATATATATATCTATATATATTAACTCAGAGGAACTTGGCAACTTGTGTGACATGGGGTTGCCAGTAAACTTTGGAGGTCTACGAGCTATCCTCTTTATATACCAAGTTATGACCAAGGGATTTGAGCCTTAGGTCTCTTAGTTACCATGGGTTCACATTACATCGATCACCAATTGGGTTTTTTATAAGGGTGGTTCATGGACACTTAGTGATTACTACATCCACGGGAAAATCCAAGTAGATCAACCCTAAGGGATCTAATAGTCGACCAAACTAGCAAGGCCTAACCCTAGGGCCGTCGAGGAGATTTGACTCAGTGACATTCCAATAAGCAAGGTACTTAGAAAATAGGGACTCGACCAACTAAGCTATCCCTTGGGGCTGATCACCAATTGAGTTTCCGTGGGACAAAATAATGCATACATACATACATACATACATACATACATACATACATACATACATATATATATATATATATATATATATTAACCAAGGGAAAAATCAAACTTTTTATTAAGAGGATAAAAAGTTACATAAGTAGATGCAGTTAAGCATTCGTGATCAAGACTGTGAATCCACATTACGCAGAAAGAGAAAGCACAACTGATTGAAAAAAGTGGAAAGAACATCACTTAATATCAAAAATCACAAAAAAGTCATATATAAATTTGATACCATATAATTGGGTCTCTTCGAACATTGGAGAAAACAACCCGTCCATATCCAAAAATATTTGGTCAAAGTATTCATCATAGTCAAAAGAACATATACATATACCATATAAAAACAAAATACAAAATACTGATGTTCGATCATGTTCAGCTAGAAAAGAGTAGTGGCTAAGAGAGCAAAAAGACCAAAAACGACTGTTCAATTAACCAAGATTTGGCGGTTGATCCGTCTCTATGACCTACCCATCCAATGATTCAATTATATGCCAGATGTCCAAATCCTGTTGTAAGCCTTTTTTAGAAAGGAAATCTACTTCAGTGTTCCTCTCCCTGTAAATGTGACAGACATAAAAATCAACAAAACCAGATTTTAGGCATGTAATTTCCTCTAAAATAGGAGCCAAAATAAGATTTTGACAATGTTGCACATTGTTTATCCAATTTCTCACATTCATAGAGTCACCAAATATTTGAATTGTCTCAATCCCCAATAGTCTCAACCAACACAAAAGGAGTTTCAGAGTTTGTAATTCTGCATAGTTGTTTATTCCTGTACCAATGCCTATTAAGGCTTTGAGGGATCCATGATAATTAACATGTATGATAATGCCAACCCCACATCTGTCTTGAGCATCTGAGGCACCATCAAAATAGGCCCAAGGAACATGGGGTCTGATTTGTTCTTCGTGAATGTTCCTTGGGATCAAGATGCGGGTGGTTTGAGGAAGCAATTCAAATATAGAGGTGCATTTCACCCCAATTGGAAAAGGAGTAGAATCCTGATCTTGGAAAACTCCTTTGTTCCTGGCCAACCAGATACCCCAACAGATAATCCAGGGTATGTTCCTTAAATGTTCTTCATTTGAATTAAACCAAAAATTTTTCCAAGCTTCCAAAAGAGTAGAACCATTCCAATTGTGTTTGATACCTAATATATTCAGGAAAGCCTCCCAAGTTTTTATAGTAAAGGGGCAACTTAAGAATAAGTGTGAGGAAGTTTCTTCAGAATTTTTGCATAAATGGCACCATCCCGACCCGTACTTGTTCCTTTTTTTCAAGTTGTCCCAAGTAGGCACTTTGTTCTTTAGGATCCACCAGAACAAAATTTTGGATTTAGCGGGACAATCTAATTTCCAAAGTGGCTTATACCACCACACCCGATCCCCACCAGCCCTTTTGTTCATTTGAAGGTTATAATCAAATTTTGGAGCATAAAGACCACTGTGGGTATGAATGCATCAGAGTTTTTCTACCCTATCCCCAATTCTAACATTTGTTCTCTGCAATTCTCTGGTATAGGCATTCCATAAAACACCCCAATGGAGCTGAAGATTTAAGTCCTCAGCCGACTTCCATCCTTGATTCCAAAATGAAGTATTTTCCTCTTTTGCAATTTGATTAAGATAATAAATGCCCTGAGCACTAACATATTCCCTGAAATCCCTTGGAAGCGTGTAGACCTCGTTACAACCCACTCGGGAGTCCACCCCCACTCTAACCCTATTGCCATCCCCAACATGCCATGAAAGACCTTCTGCAATAAGAGGAAAAGAATCTATGGTGGCCTTCTAAATGACATAAGAAATTTTAGATTTCTTGTTAGGGTTTCACAACCAATCATCCATAGCAATTGTATCTATATATTTCCTTTTTTATCATTGATGTCCAAAGATTGTCTTTAGTTAAAAGGTGCCACCCATATTTTTCACCAATGAACATGCAAATATTGTAAGGTCCTTAATTCCCCACCCTCCCAAATCCTTTGGGCGGGGAATTTTCTCCCAAGAAATCCATGGAATAACATCATCTTCCTTTTATCCTGCCCATAAGAAATGATCACATACTTTCCTGATCTGTGCAAGAACTCCTTTCAAAATCCATGTTGGAGAAATCTTATATTGGAATTGCAATTAAGACATATTTGATAAGTACTAGACACCCTACTCTCGATAACTAGTTATAGCTCCAATGTTTAACTCACTTTTCAATTTTTGCAACCAACCATTTCCAGTTAGTTTTCTTGTAGGAATGAGGCTTTAGGAAAAAACCAGATATTTGAGGCTCTCTGTCATAGGTTTAATTTTGAAAGGAAAATTTGGTAAGATTATGTTGATCTCCGTCCCTGAGAGCCCATTGTATGCAATAGTATATTTTTGAGCATTGATGCTTATCTCTCTCACTTTCAGAAACAAGCCTAGAACTAATTTCAGCTGGTATGAGTCTCCCTTGAGCCATCACAAAATAAAAGGATATCATCTACAAAGAGGAGGTGAGTAATAAAAAGGTTTATAACAACTTTAATTCCTTTGAACTCTCCCCTTCTGTTGGCTACATGAATCAATTAGCTTAGCCCTTCTACTGCTAAGAGGAGAAATAGGGGAGACAAAGGGCATCCCTAATGGAGGCCTCACTAGATGAAAAAAGAGGGGGAGGCAACACCATTTATAAGAACTACAAAGCTCACATTTGATATATAGCCCATGACCCAATTAATAAATCCAATGCCAAACCCCAAGTGAGTCAACAGAAGACGCAAGTACATCCAACTGATCTTGTCATATGCCTTTGAAAGGTCAATTTTGACAATCATTCCCTTTTTGTTGAACTTTTTAATACTATGCAAAGATTCTTGTGCTACATCGATAGCTTCATGAATCTTCTTGCCATCTAGAAAGCCAAACTGTTCCTTAGAAATGTTTTTAGAGAGGATAGGTTTGATGTGATTTGCAATAGTTTTGGAAATAATTTTGTAAGTGCAGTTGCAAAGGGAGATAGGTCTGAAGTCATAAAAACTACGAGGATCATCAAATTTTGGAAATAAGGCCAGAAAAGTAGTGTTGAGGGGCTCATGCACAAAACCTCTAATCCTAGATTCCTGCACTACCCTTGGCAAATCATCTCCTAGAAGCTCAAAAAAAATGTTGGTAAAATTACACTGTCCATCCATCAGGACCAGGGATCTTATCCTTTTGCATAGATTTTAGAACTCCTTCCACTTCCCCTTTGTTATAGGCGCTAAGAGAAGATCATTGTCTTCCTCCTCTATGAAACTTGGAAAAGCCTGGGCCACCTGGATTACTTCGACAATTGTGGCTTTAGACGGTGCCTTAAACAAGGTTTTGAAATGTAAGACACCTAAAGCAACCAACTCGTCAAAAGAATTTTCCATACCACCATCTTCCTTTTTCATTTCCCAAATAGTGTTTGAATTCTTCCTGCCCTTTCCATAGTTTTGGAAAAATTTGGAATTTTCATCCCCTGTCTCAAGCCATATTGCCATAATTTTTAGCCTCCACTATTCTTCAATGTCTTTCAGAATCCTACACCTTTCACCCTCTATAATTTTTATCCTTTCCCTTTTCTCTTCCGTCTCATACCCATCCCCCTCCAGAATTTCCAAAACTTCCAGTTCTATCTCTATGTTTTTTAAAACAACTTCATCCCTTAAATGTTTTTCCCTTTCCCAAGATATTGTTGCCTGTTTCAATATTTTTAGGTTTTCCATAAAGACTGTGCAAGTGATAAACCCTGGGATCTGACTTGTGGCCTCTAGATCTCTCTTACTAGGCTATTATAAGTTTGATCTTTTATCTAGGAGGAGTTAAATTTAAAAAGGGATCCAGGCTTCCTACTGGCCCCTTTTAGCTCCAAAAAGATAAGAAAGTGGCCAGATTCTCTGCCGGAGCCAACCCACTATTTGAATAAATGAGTTTGTGCAACCAAAGCCTCTTTTATCAAAAAATGATCCAAACACTTAGCTACCATAGTCTATCCAATTCTCCTGTTCCTCCAAGTGGGCTTAAATTTTATCATATCAACATCGATGAACTTTCCCATCCGATGTTTGTTTAAAAAATATTCAGCCAAAGGGTCAACCTAGGACAGTGGTCCCTAAGATTCTGACAAACATAAGGAGAAATTTATATCCCCTCCCACCACAACCTTTGAGTTATTAAACAAATATTTTGAGAGCAATTTGTTCCAAAAATGAACTCTTTCTTGACATGGGTCATAAATGTTGACAAGGGTAAGGTTTGAACAAAGATCAGAGGAGTACACCTCTGCCTCTAAAACAAAATTTGATCCCCAGGAGTTAAAATTTTTTATGCTGCTGTCCCTAAAGCCCACAGTGAACCCCTAAATCTTCCATTCTCATCAAGAGCCACAAAAGACCAACTATGACGCGTAAATCTCAAGGATTTCATCACAGACTCCCCATCTCCAAGGGTCTCTTAGAGCATAATTACATCACAACTAAAATATTTAAATAATTATTTTAGAGCCAACTTCTTCCGGGTGCTGGCTAGACCTCTATAATTAAAGGACAACAAAATATTTAGAAACCACCACAGGGGCCTACGCAGCTCTAAGCGACCCATTGAGGGATAATTTCTTTCCATCAGAAATATCTAGTTTAGCTTTGATCTGGGCCTTGGAGATGTTCGATTTCTAGCCACAGGTCTTTGGAGGAACATATGATTCTTGAAAGATCATGAGTCCACCCACAAGTTCAGCTAGGAATCCTCTTTTATCTCGAGGATGAAGGTTGTAGTGAGGTTTTTTAGGAGGACACTGAGATGAGAAGGGATTGATAGTGCATGAAGAGGGGGGACAATATATATTTAGAACTGGAATGGAGGTAATTATACTATCTAAAGCAAGAGAAATATTGCAGCAAGTGGGGAAATCTTCAATTTTTTGCATGGAGGGACTAGGCCTTTGACAAACATCCAAAAGCGGCATCAACTGAAACAATTGAGAGAAGAGAGGGAGAGAAACAATACCTGCAGATTGAGGTGCATGACCATGTACTCCACCTCATCCTACTCTTCCCGCATGTGATCAATCACAGGGTTGATAAGACCTTCACGGATCATACTTTGAGCCTCATGTACCTCCATTTGAATGGGAACCTATGCCTGCTAAAACCCGATTGCTTCCGGCTGCACCAAAACTTCCTCATTGGGTGGAGCCCTGACCCCTTGGTCGGGATCTCCCCTTTGTTCCTCCATCTTCTAAACTCCAAGGGACAATCCCTTGCAAAGTGTCCATGCTTGTGACATTGGTGGCATTTGTAGGGAAATTGTTCATAATTAATTAATTGGGAGAAAGAAAAACCATGAACCTGTATCTGCATCATGTCTACTAGACCCTCCCTCAGATCCAACCTCACCAAAATGTGAGCAACCTTCCTTTCCTTGGTCGAAAGAAAGGACATATCTCCTTCAAGGAAAGTAACCAAGATTATACTAATGGCCTTGAAAACATCCACCGACAAGAGATGAGGAGCTAGTGCTGAAAGACGCACCCACACATAATTTCTTCAAGTCTTTCTCTTTGGGCATCAAAACGAGGGGTCCATTTTTTGAAAAAGATCATAGCTTTCCCAAAACCCCAATTTCGTTCAAGTACCTAGTCCACTGCTTTTCCATTGGATAATCTTACCATAAACCATCCTCTAGCCAGGATAATAACCTCACCGTCATTTCACTCTTTTTTATCCATTTCATGATATAGTTTGCTGAATATTGCCTGCCGTTAGCTCGCTGCACCAGAATTAGCTCTAAGGAAACCATGGCCGTGTCCATCTGAATACTATACAAAGAATCAAATTTGGTCTTTCCAAATTTTTCCAGATCACTTTCCCCTTCTTCCTCTTCGAGCTAGAGGACTGACCATTCTCGAAGGGTAGTTTAGTGTTGAAAATAGCAACAAGAAATGCTAAAAATAGAAATGCTAAAAATAACATAGCTAAAGATAGCATTTCAGGATATTCCAAATTTAATTTGTCCTTGAATTAAAATTGAGAATTAAATTTCGAATTTAGTCTCACCAGCTGTTTGAAAAATAATTAATTAATTCATCTTGAGTTAATTAGTTGGACAAACTCAAACATGAAGTCTTTGTGAAGTCATGCAACAATTATCCCTTTGATTGAGGAAGTTATCCCTTAATTAAGGAGATAAGGATGAGTTTTATTTGAGTTGTAATTAGTTAGCTCAGTTAACTGAGTTAAGTCCAGTTAGATTAGTTTCAAACAATTTGTGGAACTGATTGTGAGTTTAGTCAGTTAATGCATGCATACATGAAACTAGTGTACACTAGATAACTGAATATTCTCTCATAAATAACTCATGCATGTCAATTCAAACAAAGGCCCAGTTGAGATTAAAGGTAGGGACAACATACTATCAGTTGCTAGAATTTTCCTATAAGAAAATATCTTGCATGCAGAAGGAATTAATTCCTTGAGATTTGCGCAGTTTTACTATGTGTTGGAGCAGTGTGTGAGATTAGTGCCACACAAGGTTACAACACGAACACCCAGGGAAAACAACGCAAGGAAATAGGAAGCTTGGAGGATAGAGGGACAGGCATATGAGTTGTCTAGTCTATCTATGAGTAGTGAGAGGGATTGTATTGAGAGATGGATAGATGTGAGAGCTAAATATTTGTGTAATCCTGAAATATTTCCACTTATATGATAATACAGATAACAAGGTTTTTAGCTGAGGCTTTCCCCAGAGTATTCTTCTGTGTTTCATGTGTGATTGATTCTTCTTCTCTGTTATATGTGTTCTGTTTGATCTTGCTCAAAATCGATTAAGCTTCCACAAGTTTGAAGGTAGAAGTAGATTAAGTATTTTTCTTTAGTACATTGCATAATCATATTAATATACAATGAGAATTTATACATCATATCGGAGCAAAGGTGATCAGAGCTGTGAACAACATACTGAGAAGGGAAAAGTCAAAGTTTGAAGTTCTTGATTGCAGGTACAAAATCAAATTCTTATCACACCTCAAAGTTCACCAATGGCGTTCAATGGCTTGAGACTCGAGTATGCACTGGATAGCAACTCAAATTATATAGCATGGAAGGATCACATGGAAGCGGTATTAGAATACAATGGTTTGAAGAATTTCATTGATAAAGAAATCCCCAAGCTAGCAGGAGCTAATGCCCAAGAATTGGTGGAATGGAAGAAGTGTGTGGTGAAGGCGAGGAGGATTCTTCTGGAGGGACTTCGAGACCATATTGTCTCAAGTCTCCATGGGAAGGAGACTCTGTTCTCAATGTGGAAGACATTGAAGGACCTATATCAGAACAAAAATGACCAGAGGAAATTGGTGCTCAAGGACAAGCTTCGGAAAATCAAGAGTGAAAAGGGCGACACTATTTCTACATATTTGAACAAGCTCACCACCTGTAGGGATGAGCTTGGAAGTGTAGGAATAATGACAACCAATGATGACATGGTGAGTCTTGCTCTCCTCGGTCTTCCTAAGAGCTGGCATAGCTACCAGGAGTCAATGAACAGAAGAGAGAAACTACCAGATTGGGAACGACTGTGGTCAGATTTGATGCAGGAGGAGATCAGTAGGAGCACCAGAGATGGTTCTTCATCTAAGCATGATGATGAAGAAAATCTAGCCTTAGCAAGTAAGGCGAGGAAAGAGAAAGGGAAGGCTTCCCATTCCAAATCGAGTTCTTCTCATGGTGGGAAGAAGATTGAAAAATATAAAGTGAGATGCTTTAATTGTCATGAGGTGGGCCATTATGGAACTAATTATCCATTGAATAAATCCAAGAAAGGATCCTCCAAAGGATCAAAAGGTGAGGCACTGGCCTCTCAGTTCGAATTGGATTTTACCCTCATCACATGTATGGTTTCATTGATGGTGGGTTGTGTTTGGTACCTGGATAGTGGAGCCTCATTCCAGATGACCGACGATAAGAGTTTATTCAGTACCTTGGAGGAGAAAGACCTTAAGATGCACATAGAGATGGGTGATGATGGAAAGTACCGTGTTTCAGGTGAAGGTACGGTTGTGTTTAAGAGGGAGCATGGAGCTCCTGTCACCCTGACTGATGTAAAGTATGTGCCTGGACTGAAGAAGAACTTGGTATCGGTCAAGATGTTGGAAGACAAAGGCTATGATGTAGTCTTCAGTAAGGAAAGGCGTTCCTGAGACACATAGCCATGGGTTAGACCAAGAGGATTGAGATTCGAGTGAAGAATCTCTACAAGCTAGAGGTAGATGACTGTTCTGCATTGAGTTCGAAAGAATAATTGATGCAAATCCAAGGTATTGACGAGTTATGGCATAGGCAGTTGGGCCACTTGCATCATGGGGCCTTGAAGATAATGCAACAGATTTCTACCAGACTTCCCAAAGGTAAACTTGAGCAAGTGGACACATGGAAAGGTTGTACCTTGGGTAAGTATGAAAAATATTCCTTTTAGGATTGAGACAGTCTAGCTGAAGCAATCTTGGAGCGAGTTCATACAGATGTGTGTGGACCATTCTCGTCAGCCTCCACCATGAAACAAAGGTACTATGTGATTTTAATTGATGATTTTTCTCGTAAATGCTGGATCTATTTCATACAGAAGAAGGATCAAACCTTCTCAAAGTTTTGTGAGTTCAAACATTTGGTTGAGAAAGAATCAGGGAAGAAGATCAAAGCCTTAAGAAGCGATAATGGCGAAGAGTATGTCTCTTAAGAGTTTAAGGACTTCTGTGCAGCAGAAGGAATTAAATGGGAGTTGACGGTACCCCATAACCCATAGCAGAATGGGGTGGCTGAAAGGAAGAACATAAAAATTGTGGGGGCAGCTCGGGCGATGCTGCATGACCAAGGCCTACCACTTCATTTGTGGACTGAGGCATGCAACACAATGGTCTATTTGCAGAATAGAAGACTGCATTGCATTATTGGGATGAAGACACTAGAGGAAGCTTTCTCTGGGAAGAGACTAGATGTGAGTCACTTCAGGATCTTTGGCTCATCGGTTTATTGCCATGTGACCAAGGATGCCCAGAATAAACTTGAGCTGATAGCAAAGTTGGAAATACTTGTGGGTTAGACTGATACACCTCACAACTATCAGATGTATTTGCCTACCAGTCGGAGGACAGTGGTTTGCAGAGATCTTAAGTTTGATGAGTAGAAGGCCATGTGAGTTTCCCTTGAGAGGGAGCTCCAACTACAGGCCGTGGAGGAACTTTTGGTTCCTAAGGAGGAGGAGCCTCAGACTGATGTGGAGCAGCCGCGTGTAGAGGTTCCAGGAGTGGAGACATCCACTCAAGTAGAGTCTTCCAGAGATGGGTGGAAGCGCATGAGAGAAGATGACAAATTGTTGTCGGATGTGAGAGAGAATGTGGGAGGACGATCTTCTCAACGTAGAAAGAGGAGGTCACCTGATAGGTGCACTAGATACATGGCCCTTGTTGGGGAATTTGTTGAGACCGAGCCATCTTCCTTCGAGGAAGCAGTTTAGTAGCCAATTTGGGTTGATGCTATGGTGGAGGAGTATGACTCCATAGTTCGGAACAATTCTTAGATGTAGTTCCAAAGACAGAGAACAAGTTAGTTGTGAGTTCCCATTAGATTTACAAGGTAAAGCAAGCTGCTAATGGTAGTGTGGAGAAATATAAGGCAAGGTTTGTTGCCCGTGGCTTCTCACAGGTCGAGGGGATCGACTATGATGAGACTTTTCTCCTATAGCAAGGTACTCATCTATTAGATCAATGTTGGCACTATCAACACAGATGGGTTGGAGGATCCATCAAATGGATGTGAAGAATGCATTCCTCAATGGAAACATTCAGGAGGAGGTGTACATAGAGAAGCTGGAAGGTTTTGAGACCTTCGATCATGAGTCACATGTGTGTCAACTCAAGAGAGATTTGTACAGGCTAAAGCAAGCACCTCGTGCTTGGTACACCAGGATCAACAACTGCTTCACCGGGTTGGGCTTCACAAAGAGTGAAGTGGACGTGAACCTATACCACATCATGGTGGAAGGTAAGCAGTTGATCATTGTTCTTTATGTTGATGATCTGATATTGATAGGTGATGATCAGTTGATCATGTCTTGTAAGGAGGACCTTGCAAGATAATTCAAGATGAAAGACATGGACCTCATGCACTGCTTTCTAGGCATGGAAGTGTGGCAGAAGGATGGGGAGT
Source organism: Pinus taeda (assembly GCA_000404065.3). Taxonomy (NCBI): domain Eukaryota; kingdom Viridiplantae; phylum Streptophyta; class Pinopsida; order Pinales; family Pinaceae; genus Pinus; species Pinus taeda. The sequence goes on along the minus strand of APFE031276366.1, from coordinate 16,899 downwards.
TGTTTGTGTCTCAAGGAAAGTATGCCAATGAGATACTCAGGAGATTCCACATGGAGAAGTGCAAGCCCATGCATACTCCTCTAGCAGGTAACTGGAGGAAGGAGGATGCTACTTCAGGAGAAGTAGTAGAATCTACTATGTACTGACAGCTTGTGGGTTCACTGATGTACTTAGTGAACACTTGACCAGATTTGTGTTATGCGGTGAACCAACTGAGTCAAGCTATGGTTCAGCTTACCAAGCTGTTTTGGAAGGCAGCGAAGCATGTTTTGAGATACCTCAGAGGCACATCTCAATATGGATTATGGTATAGATGGTTAGAGGGAGTGAAGCTACAGGGCTTCAAAGATGCAGATTGGCCAGGGATTCCATTGGATCAGAAGAGCACATCAGGAGGAATTTTCAACCTTGGTTCAGCTACAGTTTCTTGGTACACCAGGAAACAGAGGTCAGTTGTACTCAGCTCAGTAGAGGCTGAATACATGGCTGCAAGTCAGGCAGCATGTGAGGCCATTTGGATGTGCAAAATTATAGTTGGTTTGTTTGATTAGAGGATGGATCCAACTGTGATCTATTGTGATAATCAGAGTTGTATCAAACTCTCTGAGAATCCAATATTTCATGACAGGTCCAAGCATATTGACATTCGATGTCATCATCTCAGAGACTGTGTGGCGAGGAGGATCATGTTGTTGCAATATATTTCGACCGAGGGGAAAGATGCTGACATTTTGACTAAGGCATTGTCAAAGTGTAAATTCGAGTTCCATAGAGACAGGATCAGGGTGGTAGATAATCCCTTTCTTGTTGAGATGGAGTGTGGAAAATAACAACAAGAAATGCTAAAAATAGAAATGCTAAAAATAGCATTGCTAAAGATAGCATTTCAGGATATTCCAATTTTAATTTGTCCTTGAATTAAAATTAAGAATTAAAATTCGAATTTAGTCTCACCAGTTGTTTGAAAAATAATTAATTAGTTCATCTTGAGTTAATTAGTTGGAGAAATTCAAACATGAAGTCTTTGTGAAATCATGCAACAGTTATCCCTTTGATTGAGGAAGTTATCCCTTAATTAAGGAGATAAGGATGAGTTGTATTTGAGTTGTAATTAGTTAGTTGAGTTAACTAAGTTAAGTCTAGTTAAATTAGTTCCAAACAGTTTGAGGAACTAATTGTGAGTTCAATTAGTTAATGCATGCATGAATGCAACTAGCGTACTCCAGATAACTGAATATTCTCTCATAAATAACTCATGCATGTTAGTTCAGATAAAGACACAGTTGAGATTAAAGGTAGGGACAGTGTATTATTAGTTGCAAGAATTTTCCTATGAGAAAATCTCTTGCATGCAAAAGGAATTCATTCCTTGAGGATTACGGAGTTTTACAGTGTGTAAGAGCAATTTTCCACTTGGTTGAAGGTGAATCATCCCAGAGGAACAGCACAAGGAAATAGGAGGCTTGGAGGGAAGAGGAGAAGGTTTGTGAGAAGCCTTGTTTGTCTATGAGTAGCATTGAGGGATTGTACTGAGAGCTAGATAGTTGTGAGAGCTAAAGCTTTGTGTAATCTTGAGATATTTCCACTTGTATGATAATACAGATAGTGGGGTTTTTAGCTGAGGCTTTCCCCAGAGTATTCTTTTGTGTTTCATGTGTGATTGATCCTTCTTCTCTGTTATATGTGTTCTGTTTGATCTTGCTCAAATCGATTAAGTTTCTGCAAGTTTGATTGTAGAAGTAGATTAAGTATTTTTCTTTAGTACATTGCATAATCAGTTTAATTTACAGTGAGAATTTCTACATGGTATCGGAGTCAAGGTGATCAAAGCAGAGAACAGTATACAAAGAATGGAAAAGTTCGAAGTTTGAAGTTCTTGGTTGCAAGTACAAAATCGAATTCTTATCTCACCTCAAAGTTCACCAATGGCGTTCAATGGCTTGAGACTCGAGTATGCCCTGGATGGCAGCTCGAATTACATAGCATGGAAGGATCACATGGAAGTGGTATTAGAAGACAATGGTTTGAAGGATTTCATTGATCAAGAAATCCCTAAGCAGGTAGCAACTAATGCCCAAGAATTGGAGGAATGGAAGAAGCTTGTGGTGAAGGTGTGGAGGATTCTTCTAGAGGGAGTTCGATACCATATTGTCCGATACCATATTGTCTCAAGTCTCCATGAGATGGAGACTATGTTTTCAATGTGGAAGACACTGAAGAACCTATATCAGAACAACAGTGACCAGAGGAAGCCGACACTCAAGGACAAGCTTCAGAAAATCAAGTGTGAAAAGGGTGACACAATTTCTACATATCTGAACAAGTTCACGACCTATAGAGATGAGCTTGGAAGTGTAGGAATAATGATAGTCGATGATGATATGGTGATTCTTGCTCTCCTTGGTCTTCCTAAGCGCTGTCATAGCTACCAGGACTCAGTGAATGGAAGAGAGAAACTATCGGATTGGGAACGACTCTGGTCGTATCTGACGCAAGAGGAGATCAGGAGAAGCACCAAAGATGGTTCTTCATCTAAGCATGATGATGAAGAAAATCTAGCCTTAGATAGTAAGGCAAGGAAATGGAAAGGGAAGGCTTCCCATTCCAAATCAAGTTCTTCCCATGGCGGGAAGAAGATTGACAAATCTAAAGTGAGATGCTTTAATTTTCATGAGGTGGTCCATTATGCAACTAATTGTCCATTGAAGAAATCCAAGAAGGGATCCTTGAAAGGATCAGAAGTTGAGGCACTAGCCTTTCAGTTCGAATTGGATTTTACCCTCATCACATGCATGGTTTCATCGATGGTGAGTTGTGTTTGGTACCTGAATGGTGGATCCTCATTCCACATGACCAGCAACAAGAGTTTATTCAGTGCCTTGGAGGAGAAAGACCTCAAGATGCACATAGAGATGGGCGATGATGGAAAGTATCATGTTGCAGGTGAAGGTACAGTTGTTTTTCAGAGGGAGCATGGAGCTCCTCTCACCCTGACTGATGTAAAGTATGTGCCTGGACTGAAGAAGAACTTGGTATCAGTCACGATGTTGGAACACAAAGGCTATGATGTGGTCTCCAGTAAAGGAAAGGTGTTCCTAAGACACATAGCCACGAGTCAGACCAAGAGGATTGGGATTCAAGTGAAGAATCTCTACAAGCTGGAGGTAAATGACTGTGTTGCATTGAGTTCCAAAGCAGAATTGGTGCAAAGCCAAGATATTGGCGAGTTATGGCATAGGCAGTTGGGCCACTTGCATCATGGGGCCTTGAAGATAATGCAGCAGATTTCTACCGGACTTCCCAAAGGTAAACTTGAGCAAGCGGACACATGCAAAGGTTGTACCTTGGGAAAGTACGCCAAGTCTTCCTTTCATGATCAAAACAATCGAGCTGAAGCAATCTTGGAGTGAGTTCATACAGATATGTGTGGACCATTCTCGATAGCCTCCACTGCAAAACAAAGGTATTATGTGATTTTCAATGATGTTTTTTCTCGTAAATGTTGGATCTATTTCATGTAGAAGAAGGATCAAACCTTCTCAAAGTTTTGTGAGTTCAAAGCTTTGGTTGAGAAAGAATGAGGGAATAAGATCAGGGGCTTGAGAAGTGACAATGGTGGAGAGTATGTCTCTTAAGAGTTTAAGGACTTCTGTGCCACATAAGGAATTAAACGGGAGTTGACGGCACCTCATAACCCACAACAGAATGGGGTGGGCTAGAGGAAGAACAGAATGATTGTGGGGGAAGCTCAGGTGATGCTGCATGACCAAGGCCTACCACTTCTTTTGTGGGCTGAGACATGCAACACCGCAGTCTATTTGCAAAATAGAAGCTCACGTCGCATTCTTGGGATGAAAACATCAAGGGAAGCTTTCTCCGGGAAGAGACCAAATGTGGGTCACTTCAGGATCTTTGGCTCATCGGTATATTTCCATGTGACCAAGGATGCCCGGAAGAAACTTGAGCCAACAACAGAGTTGGGGATACTTGTGGGGTACACTGATACACCCCACAACTATCAAGTGTATTTGCCTACCAGTCGGAAGACAGTGGTTCGGAGAGATCTTAAGTTTGATGAGCAAAAGGCCGTGCGAGTTTCCCTTGAGAGGGAGATCCAACTACAGGATGTGGAGGAACTTTTGGTTCCTAAGGAAGAGGAGCCTTCGACTAATGTGGAGCAGCTGCATGCAGAGGTTCCAGGAGTGGAGACATCCACTCAAGCAGAGTCTTCCAGAGATGGGCGGAAGCGCACGAGAGAAGATGACAGATTGTTGTCAGATGCGAGAGAGAATGTGGGAGAACCATCTTCTCAGTGCAGAAAGAGGAGGTCACCTGATAGGTACACTAGATACATGGCCCTTGTTGGGGAATGTGTTGAGACCGAGCCATCTTCCTTTGAGGAAGCAGTGCAACAGCCGATTTAGGTTGATGCTATGGTGGAGGAGTATGACTCCATAGCTCGGAATAGTGTTTGGGATGTGGTTCCAAGACCAAAGAACAAGTCAGTTGTGAGTTCCCATTGGCTTTACAAGGTAAAGAAAGCTGTTGATGGTAGTGTGGAGAAACATAAGGCAAGATTTGTTGCCCATGGTTTATCACAGGTCAAGGGGATCGACTATGATGAGACTTTTGCTCCTGTAGCAAGGTACTCATCTATTAGATCTATGTTGGCACTATCATCATAGATGGGTTGGAAGATCCATCAGATGGATGTGAAGACTACATTCCTCAATGGCAAGATTGAGGAAGAGGTGTACATAGAGC
>APFE031276360.1:0-37698 GCA_000404065.3 Pinus taeda | reverse complement strand
TGATTAAGTTTATTAAAATGTTTTTAATATAATAATAAGTCATTTTAAATTGAAAATATAGACCAAAAGGTCTCGCTAGGGTAGCTCAAGTCGCATTAACCATAGAAATGAAGTCTCATGAAGTCTTGGGTTCAAATCTTATGCTACCCTCTTCAGGTAGCGAGGTGAATAATGGACATGTAAACACTAAATTGAGAGAGTCCTACAAAGCTTACAAAAAAAATATAATTCAGGAAAATGGAATAATAGAAAAAGGAAAATGAAAATCAACAAAAAAAAACAAAACAAGGTAAAAATAAAAAATTGTGACATTATAAAATGAAAATTAACTATAACAACCATAATATAAAATTATCAATATTATAAAATCATAATTTTAATAATAATATAAGATTGAAAAAATAGTAAAATAAAAATTTTGTAGCTAATAAAAATGAAAATCTAGACAACCATAAAATATCATTCGATCATTTTACAAATAAATAAATTAAATAATAATTAATTATTAATTTAAATAATAATATATTAAAGATAAATTGAATTCCTAGATAAAACTCTAACATAAATTTCATACTGTTTTACAACGGAGTAAAGGTTGAGTATGTAGGACTATGGTATGCCTTTCATATCATATATATATATTAATATATATGTTAACGGCCGAAAAACGTATGTACGTTAACTTACGCTCATATATATATAAACGGCTAGAAAACGTATATGCATGAACTGAGAACTATTACTATAAATTTCATAATCTTATAACCTAACGGAGTAAAGATTGATTAAAACAGAGTAAAGATTGAACTATTGGTGGGAACTCGGTTCTTTAACGGTTGGTTATTTTCGTTGCTTTCAGAAAACCCTTCATTCTTTCATCCTTCTGCGTTGTGGATCCCTTTGCATTAATAATTCTTCCTCATTCCTCATCGTTCTGCAATAAGCACAAAAGCGGGGATCATCGTTCTGCAATAAGCACAAAAGCGGGGAGATAATGGATGACACAAGCGCAAATGAAAGCCAGGATACGATCCAGCATACAAGTGAAATTGAAGAAACTATGGAGGATTCAAGTGAAGAAACTATGGAGGATTATACTGAAATCATAAGTCAGAAGCTGCGGGAATCGGGAGTTATAGAACGCGTTCTCGACGATTTCATGCCATGTATGCTTTTGCATGTATTCTACGGCGATACAGTAATTACTTTGGGTGATCAACTATGGCTCTCTCAAGTTCAAACTGTACCTCAGCTTGTAGCTTATTACGATGATTCCGTTGCCGAGTCCGTACACAATGGCGTATACATCATTGTAAGTAGCTTTAATTAATATTTCCTCATTATATTTGACAATATTTATTTATACTGTGTCAAATTGATGTTCTTATTATTGGGTTTTTGACAAATTCACATGATCAGGTTATGACCGATGCTGACGATCCGGGTGGCGAGTATTTGCAATCGTATGCTATAATCCTCCTGAACCCATATCAAATTTCTGAATAACATGGCACAGGAATCCATTCAGTTTAATCACGGCGTCGGTTATTATATTGTGCAGGTTATGTATTGGAAATTATATTCGGCACGAACATGCTGGCATAGGTATATATCATGGTTGTCTTTCTCTGTATGACCTTGAGATTGGTCGATCGAATATCACGTAATCCTGCTAGTAACTATCAATTGCTGATGTCTTTCTTTGTGCTGTATTGTTAGATGCGCTGTCGCCGAGCTTGGATGACCATGAACCTCCAAGAACGCCTGGCCACATGATAGTTTTCACATTGTTCACGGCCTCAGCAACTCAGAACATACATGTACCTATCACAAGGGAGAACTTCAGTACGAGAGATTTTGCTGCTAGGAATGCGTTTGGACCGCCTCTCACTGCAGCATTTTTCTACATCAAACATGAAAATGAGAACAACGATGGCAATGGTAGTACTGATTCTACTGAATCGCTCAGAAGCGTTCTAAATGAGAGTCCACTGCATAGCAAGATTGACTATGCACTTCCGGCAAAACCCAAGGATGCTCGCAAGATATATTTCAATTTACTGAAGCCCAAGGAATTTCGGCCCACACCTGTCCCCAGCTCGACGAAGAAGAAGACAGCGGATGGTTTTGAAAATGACTCAGCCGCAGGTAGTATTCGAATTACATATTACAGACGTGAAGATAATGATTCTTCCGCAAGTAGCACGGAAGAGATCTCTTGCAAGCACGAACATGATGATCCGCCTGGTAAGCAGAATGATGATGAATCAGCCACTCCATGAACATTACGTAGGCTACGAAGTTAATCCAAGCTCAGTAAATAGGGTACACCATTTATACCGTGCCTTACACGAGATATTATTCCGTTGTTCGAGTGTTTATGTTGTCATGTCCAGTAAATGGAATCCAATTCCTATACCGCGACCATTTCATCTTTGGTTTCTTTGTTTCGTCGTTACTATTTATGTGATAAATTTTTCGAGATTTCCATTTGTGAAACGAGTTTACGTGCAACCTTTTTTCAAGCGTATCCTTGTTGTTCATGAGGTTGTTTTTAGAACGTAAATTAATATATAAGGAGTTGAAACTGTTACCCATTCTTAATAATCAAGATATCAAAGCCAATCGATCATAACATACTGAAATCTAAAGAAAAATCAAGACTCTTCTCATAGAGAGATCAGCTTGGCGGACTAGTTAAGGGCAATGGATTATAACCTCCTAAAATCTCAAGCAAAAGCCAAGACTCTATTACTATACTGAAAGTATTGGACCGAAGATCAGAAAATAATATTATGCATTAACAGAGCTTAACGTTTATTATCATTGCAAACCATTTTTTCTTCTAATTTAAAATAGTAGTTTACTTATTTGAAACAGTAGTTGAATTCTAGTGATTGAATAGTATGAAGAAACGAAATTAATCCACAGTTTTTATCTTGTTCGGCAGTTTTATTGAGATGGTACACTATTATCGAGGGCATTTTTAAGACAATATTTTTGTAAGACAATAATTTTAATAAATCTAAAAATAGCCAACGCAGTCTTCTTTTACATAAAACATGCAAAATTCAACCTACGACAAAAATCTTTAATGATTATTTAAAACTGGTGAATGCAATCAGACGTATGATACTGTGGATGAAATGATACTAGAGAAGTAGGTCGAACTGGAGATATGAACCGCATAGTCGTTGGGGCATCAGACGCACCCGGTTTTGGTGAAGTTTGTTAGTGCAACAAGAAAGATACATGAAAAGGATGAACGGCAAAGATGAGTGAAATTCTAAACGACCAAACGTTGCTTTGTAACAGAATATGAAGAGAAATTTTTGTTATCGGAGTAAAATTAACTGAAGTCATCCGAAAGAGCATCAGTGGATCCTGTATAACCATATAGTGAACGCAATACTGAAACATATTTCATTCCCCGCACAATTTTACGGCACACTTTTATGGTTCCGTGGAAAGGCTGGAAACAGAAGTATACTAAATCTATGGAAAGGTTTTTACCTTATCCAATATCTTCGGGTTTCTTATATAAATATAATCCCATTAATTATATTAATGGACTTGTGGATTAGTGATAAAGTGTTTAATTATCTTTTTGTTAGAGGTATCTAAAATTTTCTTTTAAAAAAAATTAAACATATACATAATTAACAATAATTAAAACAATGTCAGCATTTCTTATCTTCATGTCTATGCTAGTATGACAAATTCCATATATATTGATATTAATCATTCAACTTGTAATCATTATATTAATTACTTTTAAAAACTAATTTTACATCCCATTATGTCACTGATGTGCAAGTATGTCTTCTCTTAAAATATAAAAATAGTCTTTTCTAAACAAATTTGTGTTTTTCTAAACAAAATCATTACTTTTAATTTGAATGATCATAAATTTACTTTCAAACAAATTTTATTACCATATTAACATTTCAAATTAAATAAGAAAGACATTTATTCTTTACGGAATCCAATAACTTTCATAAATTAAAGAAAAATGTTCCTTCAACACAAAGAATTAAAAATTTGCTAAATTTTGTATAAAATAACTCTAAAATATATTAATATTTCATTTATTAAATCTTTTTAAAATGAATTTTTAAAAGGAAGAACAATCTCTTATGCATATATTAAAAATTTTAAAGATATAAACTATTTCCAAATCAAAGTTATTAGTTTGATGTAAGTTCTTAATCTTGCTCAATGGAAATTTATTTTTAGGTCAAACACCCATTGAGTGCTTCTAGGGCTTGTCATTGAGTGTACAAGTTGATTGAGTCATTGTCATCTATGGAATAACCTTTTTCGCCATGTGAAATATTGTAAAGAAAATTTATTTGAGGTAAAATTAGAGTAAAAACCCTCCAAGACCATGTCAATGGGAAAGAAATTCAAGTGAGCCTACATGAAAGATCAAGTCAGCGTCATGGAGGCAATTTGTACCCCTAAGAAGCCTATATATAAGAAGGAGATCGACCTCATTTGGACACACTCTCAAGCAATTTTGATCTCCTTATGATAGAAGATGGAAGAGAATGAAAAAGAAGAAGAAAATTAAGATCAAAGTTTTGGGCCTCTCTCTCTCTCTCTTGTGTTAGGGTTTCTATAGTTGTTGGGCAAGTCCAAATGCTGGAAGCTGTTGGGCATGTCAAAGTGTGGGAAACTTTTGGTTACGTTGAAGTGATGGAATGTTGTTGGGAAAGCTGAAGTGGTTGAATGTTGCTCGGTAACTTGAAGTGGTAGAAATTTGTTGGGTAAGTCAAAACGCTAAGAAATTGTTGGGAAAATCAGAGAGTTGTATAGTTGTTGGGGTCAAAGTTGAAGAAGAAATCGTTAGTCGAAGTTGCAAAAAAAAATGTTGGGTCAAAGTTGCAAATGAAATTATTTGGGTCGATGTTGTTTAAGAAGTTGTTGGAGTTGAAAATTCTAGAAAGAAAGCTCATCAAGAAAAAATACTGACTTGGTCTTGGAATTCAGCATTTGAAGATTATATAATAAGAGAAGAATTCTTGTGGGGTTTTATCTCAAGAGGAGAGGTTTTGGCCTTGGATGATCACCTACATCTTGTGTCTTCTTTTCTGACTGATCTTTATGGTTTGGTAGTTGTTTGATGATCATAACACTAATTATAACCAAGAGAACAAAGATGTTAATAAAGTTAAGTAATATATATCACAAGAAATTATCAAAGTAAGAGAAATTACCTAACCTAGGTACCCCTAGATTTCTCAACATTGAATTAGAGCTAAGGTGAAATGATATGGATTGGCAGCTTGAAAAAGGATGATCAAAAAGCATATCAAGGAAGGTGTAGACATCAAGAGGACATCGAATCATTAACAAAGGATACACAAGGGTCGAGCACAGTGAAATCATGAAAGGACTAATCCAATAATCATTTTGAGGGAAGGAATATCAAAGAATACCTCAAAACCCTAGCTCATCCAAAGAAGGGCTTTTTACTTGAAGCGTTCTTAACAAGCTCACACATTTTTAAATCAACACCTCAAGGACCCTCCCATGAGTCAAAGAAGGAATACTTATTGAAACATATTTAAGTCTATACATCCAAGGGAATCAAGAAGAAGCAATGCCATAATCATCAAGAAATCAAGATGATATCCCTTTTCTTGTGTTAAGGGTCACCATAAATGCTTACTTGATGGAAGATATATTCATTAAAAAGACATCTTATATTATCTACATCACAAAGAAAAACATCAAGTTGAAGATTTCATCATCGAGGACTACCATCACTTGAAAAGTAAGTATCTCCACATATATGTCCAAATCTATCAAAATGAATTGCTTTTTCAAGGAGAGTAACAAAAATTGGTTAGGTCATCAAATTTTCTTGCATGGAAGAAGAGGAAAAATTTGATCCTCACACAAAATGAAGTCGTTGGACATGTTAAGGGTTCAATCAACAAACCTCCAAAGGAAGAATATTAAGCTCTAGAAAAGTATATGAAAGGGGATGTAAGGGCTCAAATGAACCTTATAGAATCCATGAAGGATCACCTCATACCTTAGGTTTCAAAGTTACATACATCAAATAAATCTATGAGAAGTTAGTAGAATTTTTCTTCATAAGCACAACTGGAGTAGTCATGTCTTTCAGAATGTAATTATATAAGATGAAGGCATCAAAGGTAGAGGGGATATCCCATATCTTATGAGGGTGTAAAAAATACAAGACTAACTACAAGATTTGGGGGAATTAATGTCCAATAAATTAGTGACAAAAGTTGTGCTTAATACACTACGAGAGGAATGGGGATACTTTGTATCAAGCATTTATGGAAAGAAGGAAGCCACCCTGTTTATGAACTTTGGTCATTATGTAATATTGAAGAAACTGTGTTGAAGGGAAAAAAGTGATGTGGTATCCAATGAACAAGTTCAATTATTTGTTTCCATGGCTAAGGGAAAAGGAATTTTTGGGAAGTTTGGTCCTTAGAAAAAGAAGAATATCGATATGTCAAAGATCCAATGCTATGTCTTTCAATAATATGGGGAATATAAGAAAGATTGTCCTAAAACAACAAAGGAAAGAAAGAATTGAATCCCATGTCATCGAAGAAGTAGAAGAACCTGATGAGAAGAAATCCAAGAAAGAAGGGATGGATATTCATTATTAGGGTATTTATAGCAAGGAAAAGTAGGAGGTGAAAATAGCACAACCATTTTTATCAAGATAAGAAGCATTGCAAGTATGATAAGATGCATCATATTAAAATATGGAATCATACAATTGAGCAAGAGCTCATGACATCATTATGGAATCTTGAAATATAGTTGAAGTAGAAGTCTACATTGTTGTAGTAGTCGTTATAGAAAGGCAGTGACTCTTGATAACCTCATTGAAAGAATAAATAGTGCATATGGTTAGAAGAAAGTCATCTAGCATGATAGAGGATAGAAAGAATTGATCATACATCATGATCATTATAAAGCAGCATTTGCAAGATGAGGATAATCAAGATCCTCCATTGGAATCCTCATTAGAGGGTTCACCTCTACCTGAAAGAAGCATGTGTCTCGTTGATCATCCCACCTTGTGTGGGATCATTTGTTTAAAAGGATGATGAATTGGTGAAAAAAGATTGATTGGTTGCAGTACCTTCAATCAATGAAAGGAAGTTGCCAAAGGAAGTCTATATGACCAAAAGGAGAGAAGACACATGTATATGTTTCATATATTAAGTCATGTCATCATATAGGTTCAAAAAACATGGGTGAATTCTCTACACATGAGCATGATCGAAGAAAAGGATCTCTTCCTTTGGAAATATGCATGAAGGCATGGTTCACATATTGAGAAGATGAAATCAAAATAATATTTCCTCATATGGAATATGAGGTGGTTGACAAAATGAACTATAGATAGAAGTTTTTGAAGAGATATATAGAAAGAAAGATGTGATTGTGAAAGATGCAACTATAGAGAAAATTCTCAACATCCAATGACTAAAAGAATTGGCGAGGATATCTCCATGGAAAATTTATGAATACTCTAATGAATTATGGAATGTAAGGAGACCCTTCACAATTAGTATATTGGAGATGTATTTATGAATATGCATGATGTTGATAAAAGGTTGATGTGATGATGAAAGGTTGTCACAAAAGGTAACTTTAATTTGATGTTCATACTTTTATTTTTGAACAACATCTTGATGGGTTAATATAGGACTACCAAAAAATAGTTGTAGATGTCACCTACAACTAGCACTCATATGGTTTGATAGAATATTCTGAAGGAAACATGACTTGGAAGAGGTAGTTATATGAGGAAAAGCCAAATGTGGACTGGAACATCACTTTCTGATGAAAAGAAGGATGACATGAATATTGGTTCAAACATATGGTTTGCGGAAGGAAAGTGATGGCTGGTAGATTCCTGATGAAGAATAACTAGAAGATAGAAGCTCCATAATAATGAAGTGTAAATTCATGACATTGAAAGGAGGATCTCTACAAGCAGCTGAAGGTATCATGATCTCCACCAAAGAGTAGAAAGATACTGGAAATAAGTTTGGACATTTCCTTGGATAAGGGGGAGCTTGGGTACATTCCTTTTATAGGAAAGGGTAGATCTTCCATAGTTGAGATGGGGAGATAGACACATTATTCTTGTCTTTATATTGTGAATAAAAATGGAGGAATGGGTAAGCATATGATACTAGTTATGATACTCTTTGAGGATGACATAGGGAATCCAAGATAAGAATAGTAAAAAAGGAAATTCCTTGAGAAAATGTAATTCCAAGATAGGAATTGTCCTAAAAAGACATGGCCTTTGAATACCCAGGTGGGGTATGTGCCTTCAGAGACAATGATGATGGTGTTTGTCAATCATTGGTCTTGCTAGCATTATTCTTTGACCTTGTGGAGAGATAGAGTTTTTAGTCAAGGCCTTTCTATGTGAGAATGTTGGTTGGTATGATGAGATGCTTTGGCTTACCAATATAGCTCTTCTTATGAGAATTCTTCAGTTTAAGAATGTCCAAGTATCTTGTATGGATTATGAGTACCTCCCTAGTAAAGAGAGAGTGTTGAAATATGTAACTAGGTTCAATCTTCATAATAAAATATGTAATCATGATTTTATGTTTTTGATGTAAAGAGAAAAATAAATTTATTATTGTTATTCTTGAGGCATGGGTTTCATGCTCAAGGGAAATTTATTTTTAGTTCAAGCACCCATTGAGCTCTTCTAGTGATTTTCATTTATTCTACAAGTCAATTGATTTATTTTGATGGACGAAAGACCCTATTGGGCATGTTACATAATGCAAATAAAAGTTATTTGAGTCAAAATTAGAGTCCAAAACCTTCCAAGATCTTATCAATGAGCAAGTAAAATGTCAAATTACATGAAATATCAAGTTGGCCTCATGGAGGTAATTTGTACCCCTAAGAAGCTTATATATAAGAAGGAGCTCGACTTAATTTGGAAACACTCTTAAGCAAGTTTGATCTCCTCAATATAGAAGTTGGAAAAAGTCAAAAAGGAAGAAGAAAAGAAAGATCGAAGTTTTGGGCCTCTCTCTCTCTTTTGCTAGAGTTTTTAGTGCTGGAAAGTTACTAAGCAAGTCAAAGTGTTGGAAAATTGTTAGGCAAGTCAAAGTGTTGGAAATATACTCTTCAAGTCATCGTGTTGGAAAGTTGGGAAAGTCAAAGTGCTGAAAAGTTGTTGGGTAAGTCGAAATGTTGAATTTTTTCGGGAAAGTAAAATTGTTGGATAGTTTCTAGGATGAAAGTTGCAAAATAAATTATTGGGTCTAACATATAGAAGAAAATGTTGGGTCAAATTTGTAGAAGAAACTTGTAGGTCAAAGCTTGGGTCAAAATTGTTTGAAAGAAAGTTGATCAAGGAAAAAGGTTTACCTAGTTTTGGAAATCTCTTTGTCAAGGGTCTTAATTTCTAGAATTTTTCATTTAAAGGTTATACAAGAAGAGAATAATTATCGTAAGTTTTCCTCTCAATAGGAGAGGTTTTGGACCTGGTTGATCACCTACATCTTGTGTCCTATTGTCTCATTTTTCTTTATGGTTTGGTAGTTGTTTGATGATAAGAACACTAATTATATTCAAGAGAACAAAGAAGTTAATAAGGTTAAGTAATATATGTCACAATTAGATAACACAGTAAGAGAAATCATCTAACCTAGTTTCCTTCATATTTCTCAACAGAGAGCAAGAAAGGGATTGGAGGAGAGAGGGAAGGAGTGATAGATGGAGTTGGAGGCAAAGATAGGGAGGAAAGAAGAAACACAAAGAGATAAAAGTCGAGAAAGAGAGGGAGTGGCAAGGGAGATATGGAGAGAGAGTTTATATGTTTGGGGGTGAGGAAAGACGAGATATAGGACTTGAGATAGAGGAAGAGAGTAGGAGAGAGATGGTGCAAGGGAGAGGGAGGGTGAGAGAGGTGGAGTTGGAAGGAAACATGAGGGAAGAAGAAAGAAATAGAGAGAGAAAGGTGGAGAGAGACACAAGAAGTGAGAAAGCAAAGATGGAGAGAGAGTGTTTATGCTTGGGGGTGACATAAATAGAGAAAAAGGGAGAGATGGAGAGGAGGGGAAGAGAGAGGAAAAAAAAAGGAGATAAAGAGGGATATAGTGATAGAGTTGAGGATTAAGAGATATAGAGTAATGAGGTGGAGAGACAAGGGAAGGTGGGAGAGAAAGGGAGAGAGATGAAGGAAGAGTGAGAGGACTCGAGAGAGAGAAGGAGAGAGGGAGGATGACATACAAGAAAAAATAGAGGGAGAGAGAGAGAGAGATAAGAATAATGGTAGAGACAGAGAAAGGTCGAGAGAGAGATGGAGTGATAAGGGAGATTTAGATATGGAGAAAGAGGAAAGGAGGAAGGAAGAGAGATAGAAGGGAGGAGAGAGGGAGAGAAGGGGAAGAGAGAGAGAGAGGGAGGGAGAGAAGGGACAGAGACAAAGCAAGGGAGAGGAAGAGGGAGGGAGATATAAAGAAGGACAGACATAGGAAGGTAGAGATATAGATGGAATGCAGAGAGAGGGAAGAAGATATGATAGATAAATATGGAGAGATAGAGAAAGTGTGTTTGGGGGGGGAAAAGGAGAGAAAGAGAAGGAGAGATGGTGGTAGATATAGATATATGAATTGATGAGAGAATGGGAAGAATATTGCTTGCACAAGACGGATTGATTTTAGTGCATATTTTGATTTCTAATCCTATGTGAATGCTTTCACTATACATATTAATTTCAGTGTAGATGTCTACTTCTAATCATATTTCATTGTTTACAATATATGCATTGATATATTGTAGATGTTGATTTATAAGCCTATTTGATTAATTCCATTAGATGCATTTATTTAAACAAATAATGACATAGAGAGAGAAAAGTGGACAGAAAGAGGGAGTGACAAGGGAGATGGGAAGAGAGAAAAAGAAATAATGAGATAAGGATGGTGATAGTTGCAAATTTGGAGGATGATGAGAGAGAGTGATGATGGGGAGATAAAAAAGGAGGTGGGAGAGAGAAAGAGAGAGAGGAAGGATGAGAAAGAGGACTTCCTAGAGATAAGGAGAGAGTGTGGAAGAGAGAGATGTAATTTGATGAGGAGAGAGAGGGAGGTAAGAAGAAAAGAAGAAAGAGAGAAAGGTACAGAGAGAGAGAGGGAATGATAGGGCAGATGGAGAGAGAGAGGAGATAAAGATGGAAGAGAGATTGAAGGTAAGAGAGAGAGATAGAGAAGGGGAAAATAGAGAGGGAGGGTAATAGCGAAGGAGGTATAAATAGATAGTGATAAAGAGTATGTATGTTTGGAGGGTGATATAAAGATACAAAAAATGAGAGACAAAGGAACATAGAGATATATATGGAAATGGGAGAGAGAGAGGAAAGAGAGAGATATAGAGAGGGAGGGAGGGAGAGATGGATAGATAGGTACAGACAGAGAGAGGATGTATTTTTGGGGCCATGGGATATAGACAAAGAAGGAGATATAGAAGGAGATACAGATATATATGGATTGGGGAGAAAAATGGAAGAATATTACTTGCACTAGATGTATTGATTTTAGTGTAGATGGTGATCTATAATCCTATTTGAATGCTTTTGATAGATGCATTGATTTCAAGCTACATGTTGATTTCTAATTATTTGATTGCTTACACTAGAAGCATTAATTTAATGTAGATATTTATTTCTAATCACATTTGATTTCTTGCATTATATGCATTGGATTTTGTGAATAATGACATAGAGAGAGAAATGTGGAGAGAGAGAGGTAGTCACAAGGAATATGGAGAGAGGGAGAGAAGTGGAAGAGAGAGACAAGGACATAAGGAGGGAGGGAGTTATAAATAGGTATGGCGAAAGAGTTTGTAATTTTTTGAGGTGATATAAAGAGACAAAGAAAGGGAGATAGATGGAGATAGAGATATATATGGAAGGGGTCGGAGGAAAGAAGAGAGAGATCAAGAGAGAGAGGGAGGAAGAGATATATATGGAGAGAGGGGGATAGTGTGTGTGGGGAGGTGAGATATATATGTAAAGACGGAGATATGGAGGGAAATATATATATTGATTGTGGGGGAAGACAAAGTGAAGATCTATTTCACTAGATGCATTGATTTTAGTGTAGATGTTGATTTCTAAGCAGATGTAATTTCTTGCACTAGATGTGTTGATTTCAATGTAGATGTTGATTTCTAATTATATTTGATTTTTAGAACTAGATGCATTGATTTTAATGTAGATGTTAATTTCTAATCCTAATTGGTTTCCTACATTAGATGCATTTATTTGAGTGAAGATGTTAATTTTGATTCTATTTGATCCTTTACATTAGATGCATTGATTTTATTGAAGAATAACAGATAGAGAACGAAGTGGAGAGAGAGGGGGAGTGAAAAGGGAGATGGAGAGAGAGGGATAGAGGAGAGAAGGAGGGAAGTGAGGTAAAATGGAAGGGAGAGGGAGAGAAGGGGAAGAAATAGGGAGAAGAAGAGGGAGGGAGGAATAAATATATATATAGAAAGAGTGTGCATGTTAGTGGGGTAATATAGAGAGATAAAGAAGGAAATATAGAGGGAGATATAGATATATATGGAAGGAGGAAGTCAGGAAAAGAGAGAGATGGAGGGAGGGAGGGAGAGACAAATAAATACACACACACACGTGCACGTGTGGGCACACACACACACACACACACACACACAGAGCGTCTCTATTTCATGGGGTGTAATAGAGAGAAAAATAAAGAGACATGGAGGAAGATATAGATATGATCCAGGTGGATATTTCTGGCCAACTACCTATTCCACATGGACCCTAACATTTTTTTTTGTTTTGTTAATTGTTGCACTTTTTACTATTCTTGCTGTTTTTAAGGTCAAAATCGTTTGGTGCATTTTCGAGGCCCTAATTGACATTTTTTTGAAAGCCATGTGAACCCACAACCTAAAATAAGGGTTCACAATAAAAAAAAAATTCCTTGGATATATATTTCTAACAAGGTATTGTACATGTCAAATGGATAAATTATGCCAAATTTACATCCTGGGGAAGTTGATGTACCAACTAACCATAATGTGGCCCACAATTTCTTTTTTATTCATTTCCTAGGGTTATTTTTTTGATGATTAGGGTTTTCCCTTTTTTCAATTAATAAAAATGCTTTTGAGCCTCATTCTAATATACTTCAAATCCATGTAGCTTCCACGTCTCTCCTTATATAAGCTATCATCACCTAAACTAGTTTATTTCCATTATGCATGTAAATTGTTTCCAATATTTCTTATTAATGAATTGAAGTTTTAGTTTTTTTTCTAGATTCATGTTTATGTTCACATCTATATTTCACTTAATTTATGCTTAAATCTGGATCAATGGTATCATATTTTTCTTCTCTTTCTCTATTTTTCTATGCATGTCCCCAACAAGGTTAGAGTATATGAGTTAGGACTCGAACTGGTTAGATCATTTTAAGATTGGCCTCACTGGCCCCGATGACCTCCCATGGTGGAAGAAAAGAAATATGAGGGAGTAAGTGATCCTTTCAAAATTTTTCTCAAATAATCGCCCCAAGTGACAAAGGAATGAGATAATGGATAACTTTTCCTAGACCTTTCGGCAGGTATCATCACATGAAATATCGTCATTTGAAAGCAACCTCAATGGTGGCACCCCTTTCAAGGTACATGTTCACTTTCACATCCCTATATTTGAAGGCCATATAGATGGAAATGTCATAGATTAATGGTTGAATCTACAAGAAGGATATTTTTCAGTCCACGATTTTTCCATTAGGGAAAAGATTACTTTTGCACTCCTCATAGTTGCCCCCCATGTGAGGGATTGGTCAAAAACATACCATGAGCATAGGGACGAGAGAGAACCATGATAATTTCATACACACCCAATTCAAATTATTTTTGTGTTTTCATGAAGGAGAAGTATATCCTTGTCAGAAGCTACAAATAAAAATACAGAAAGTGGACCACATTGTTGTAGGGAAGGGACAAAGACGTGTCAGATTTCAAAAATATTTTTGATAACCATCGCTCCAAAGTTGGGTATGAAGGATTTGAAGTGGAATTTGGTACTCAAGTACAATACATGTATACACAAATACATCCAAGATGAGATGGAGTTATTGGACTTCTCCTTCCTTAGCACTAGATGCTGATATGTTGTCAAGATCAAGAAAAATTTTAAAGAGAATAAGTAAGACTCCGGATTTGTGAATCCGGAGAAAGGGAAAGGTGCCCCCAAACCACAAGAAAAAGGAGAAACTGAATGTGTGGTGGCTAATGATAACCCACCGAAGCATCAAGCAGAGAAAAACACCATGAAGACAAGGAAAGACATTGGAAAGTGGTGTGAGTTCCACAAGAGCCCCACACACAATACAAGTGAGTGTCACACCAAGCAATCACTGGTGGTTGAGCTGAAGGCTTCAAATTCATATTCATGTTCCAATTCTAATTCAAAACCCAACAAGGGTAATGACAAAGGTAGGTAGATCATTGATGCAGAGCCTAATGCCACTATTGCCACCACAAAGGTCCATAAGGTTGAGCCAAAATATCTAGAGGAAGTGGATCGCATCTTCCACTCATAGATGTGGATGAAGGAGTCTCCACGGTAGTTCATTTTCGATGGTAGGAGTAAAAAAATACCTAATCTTAGTGGCGGTCATTGAGCAGTTGTGCGTACCTTTCTTGAACCAATGTCAAAGTGCTCTAAGAAAACTCTAAGTGTCTAAGAGTGAGAGAGAGAGAGAGAATAATGAGAGAGCTCCAAAACTAAACTAATTAAAGTTTACAAACTGATCCTAATAAGCCTCTTTATCAATTAGGTCTCTATTTTCATCATTTTCCATGATTTTCCTTTTATTTACTCTACTCACATGCAACCTATGGCCTTTCAACTTCATTTTCTCCTCATTTCCATTATTTTCATAAAAAATGTGCCAAAAAATCCATTTTAACTTTCCAAAGCCTTAACCATTGGCTTTGCCAATTTTATAGTCATAATAAACCAAATGAAGACTCACTAGGATGGTTTTACCAACATTCAACTAGGAAGAAGTGTCCCATCAAACGTGGTTATTATTTTTTCCTTTATTAACTTTTATTACATGAAATTTTCACGAGGGCTTTTACAAAATAGTCCCCCTTTGGGGACACTGTCCTTGATGTTAAACTACACATATACCTCAATAAAACCACTGAGAAGAAAAAATAATGCCAATGGAGCTTTATAACACAACTTGATACAATATTTACAATGATCACCCTGCTGTAAAGCAAACTAACATGACAACATAACAACATGAAAACTATAATGTCATGAAATCCATACCACTTATTGGAACTTTATAACATACCTCATGGTGGTATTTACATCCATATACATATGTACATATACCAAAACATCATCAAACATGTTCAAAAACATATACCAAATAAATATACCGAAACACCATACCAAAACTAGTTTGTCTCAACTGGCAAAAAATGAAGGATACATAGCCTACATATGATCCACCATCTCCCATGTAGCTTCATTGGGCCCAAAGTGCTTCCACTGCACTTTAACCTGCTTCATTTCTTAGTTCTAGAGAATGAGTACTTTTTTTGTAATATACGCTTAGGCTCCAACTGGAATTCTCTCTCTAGTTCCAGCTGTTGGCATTATGGTACATGTGTTTTCCTTGATGGCAAGTCACTTAGATGACAGATCATAGTGCAGCAAGTCAATAACAAAGAATTAATGACAAAAGAGAGGTATACACAGGTTCACCTTGACAAAGGAGAGTATACACGGTGATTTACAGACCAAAATGAGCGTATAACGTACACACACAGTTTCATAGAAGGAAAGGCACGTACATGTTGGAAAACTAAGTTTTGGTCCGAGGTATTTGGTCCCGGGTATTTTGATACATGGTATTGGTCCAAGGTATCTGGTCCAAGGTATTGACCCGACATAATTGGTCCAAGGTATTGGCCCTAATTGGTTTTGGACCATGGTATTGAGAAAGTCCTAAAACCATAAAAGGAGGAGAAGATCATTAGGCCAGGTGTGCAAGTATTGAATATATGATGAAGTGGGATATCCAATATGCAGGCTATGGGTTTGTGATGCTTTGGTTGATCTGAACTAAGGATTCACCTATGTGGATCATGATGGATGATGGATCAAGATCTTGAGGCTTGGAATGTATTATCATTATGTGGTTTGATCATGGATAGAATAGATTTGAATACTGACATATGTTTCTTCTATAAATGTTATGATCTAGGTATGTCTGATGTATAGAACAGCTGCAAAGTTATGAAGCTAATATTTGCAGATCTGTACGCGGGTTCTCTTTGGTAAAATCACATATACACGCTGGTTCAACTCATCAGACTAGCATATACATTATGAAATATGATATCTAAATTTGTAGACCATTTTGGTCATTGTTGCAGAGTTTTCAGTTCTGCTCTGTGTTCTGGTAACTGTGTTTTGATGACTGGTCTTCAGTGATTCAGTTGTGGGTGATTCAAAATTTAATGATTGGTTGATGCAATGGTTGTATTGTAGTGGTGATTGATTTTGAGCTTTAATGTTGTTGATGGGTCCAGTATGAAAATTGGATGAAATGTGGCCTTCGCATTGTGGTGTTGTGATCCAGGTGTATCCAGTCTGAAAAATTTATGAAACATGGTCACTGGAGGAAGAGAGAAGGTCATAGCCTTTTGTAGGCCGGCGCCTACGTACTGTTAATCATATTGGCTAGTACAAGAACCAAGGGTTGGAGCTCCCTTCTAGTAGCAGCTGGAAAATGGGAGAGGGTTGTAGCCTTCTGTAGGCGCCTACGTACTAGTAAATATATTGGCTAGTATAAGAACTAGGGGGTTGTATCTCCCCTCCAGTAATAGCTAGAGAATGAGAGAAGGTTGTATCCTTCTATAGGTGGTTGCCTGTATACTGGTATGAGTCTGTGCCAGTACAAGATTGTAAATAGGTTTTTCTTATATTAAAAGGAAGACAACAATAGGTGGTTTTTGTCCCGCATTAGGTTTCCACCTTATATCATGGTGTTCATCTTTGTTTCTTATGTGTGATGATTTGTTCTATTTTTATTGCACTTGGTTACTGTTTATATGGCTAATCAAGTTCTGATGCACTGATTAAAGATCAACATATGATGAATTAACTGAATCATAAGTTTGCTGGATAAACGCTAGTTGCATTAAAAACAGTTGTGTGTAAACGTGAGTTCCCTTAACTGAAGTAGCTTATATGAATCCGATTATGGAAAAGAAAAATTTATTGATTTACTAATAATTATTCACCCCCCCCCCTCTCAGTATTATTTCGAACAATTGGAATTAGACCAGGCACTTTGGTAGAATCTTGATCGCTTGAAGGAGATCCGTAGAACAATGGCAAAGAAGCTAAAGAAGAAAGCACCTTAGAAGAAGAAGACAACTCAAAAGAAAAGCAAGAGCTTGCCGTTAGGTGGAAGCAAGTATTCAGATTCTGAATCACCTCAGATTGAAGATGAACAAGCAAATGAAGCATCAGATAAAATCATAGATCAACAAGATCTATTTAACAAAAGGGAGTGTGCCCTCCAAGAAGAAGTTTCTAGATTAAAAGCTCAGCTAGAATGTGCCTTCAAAGTATGTCAAATGTTGTAGGATGAAGTGATATAATAAAAAAATAAGTAGAATGAAAAACTACCTCAAGCAGATAAAGAACAAGAAAACAAGATTCTCAAATTAAGGCAACAAGTGGAAGAAGGAAGAAAGGCTAAAGAAATCTTGAAGAAGCAACATCTAGAAAAGGAAGAGAAATATCAGGTTGAGGTAAATATCTTAAAAGGTAAATTAGAAGAAAAGGATAAAATGTTATTATTTCAAGACAGTACTAATATTTTGGATGATATTCTTAGTAGTCAAAGATCTCCTACTATCAAAACTGGTATTGGTTTTTATGAATCTGTTGAAGGTGAATCTAGCTCACACGGTGAGGCAAGGAACTCTAATGTAAAACCTAAAATTCTCAACAAGGAGATAAGAGGTCAACCCCATCAACAACGAAGGAAAGAAATCCCTCAAAGAAAATCTTTTATTCCAAACCATGGAAGTGATAGTCGGTTATTTTCTGAAATGAATAATATTAAGTGTTATGTGTGTCATAATCTTGGACATGTTGTAGCCAGATGTAGAATTAGAATGGTTGAAGACTATCACACATAAAGATCATTATGTTCCGGGTACTTTAAGGGATATTTTTTTTCTTGCAATATGTTTGGTCACAAAGCCATTGACTGCCATAGAAGGAATATGAAACATACGAGATGTTATGCATGTAACAAGCCTGGACATATAGCAAAGGAATGCAGGAGAAGATTATGAGCACCATACTGAAAGAAGAAAACATCATCTCAGTCGAAGATATGGAAGAAGAAGAAAGTATAGTCAGAAAGATGTGGCATAGAAGACTATATAGACATGACAGATTCAGAGGGAACTGAAAGTGTGAAACTTCAGTGTTCTAAATCTCATATGCAAGTTTCATAAAGACAAGTCACGTATATAAGCGAGTTCGAAGCTGCACAATTGCGTATATGTTAGTTTGAGGAAAAGCAGTGGGACAAACTCTGAAGAAAGGGGTCTAATATGGTTCAGTCAATTATTTTCTCTATATGATGATGGTTACAATATGATGATGATGTGTGGAAATGTGTTGGTACTCATAAGATGTCATTTAGAAGTGCTTTTGATCCTCACAAATTAACTTGACGTTTATATGATTGATGATGATGCCTTGATACTTCTTACTGCTATATGCATGATTAGATTTGGCAGTGAACAGATGGAACAGATTCAGGGGGAGCACATGCTTCGAATAATGCATCGTTAGCATCATCGTTATAAGTCTTTGGTGATGATGCTTATGTGGCTAAATGATACATCTTGCTACTTATTGTTGGATGGTTAAGAGAATGGTATTGCAGGTTACAGGTCTAGATGCTGTTGAACGATGCTTATGGTGCAGATCATATATGGTGTATGACAGTTACTTATGACTATCATGGTCTTGTTTAGATTGCTGGTCTTTGTTATAAAATTCATGTATATCATTTGATGTAAAGGTCATGCAAAGAGCTAATTTGTACCCCCACTATGCATGGGAGGATGATGTAATAATGTCTATTTCAGTCATGTATAAACATTTGGTAGATTGCCACTTGGTTGGGTGGACAAGTCAAAAATGGTGCATACCCACTTGGTTGGGAGATTGATGTATGTATGAGTCATTAGTGATAGGAAGGTCATACTCACATAGTTGAGTCATAGAGCCATGTTGTTCTTTTCAATCTATTTTTGCAGACTCTGCACATGCTTAGGGAGAGAAAGGATGGTTTTGTACATATTAGCATGTATAAAGCAGGAGTTCGATCAGAGAATTAAACATGTGCTTAGGGGGAGCATGGATGGATTACTGTATCTCAGCATGTGCTCAGGGGAGTATGGAGAGCATAATGTATATCTAGGGAGAGAATATCTTGGTTCGCCCTTTGCCCTTGATGTCAAAGGGGGAGTGACTTGGTGTTGTTGTTGCCATCAAGTCCAAAGGGGGAGATTGTTGGCATTATGATACAGGTGTTGTCCTTAATGGAAACTCACTGAGATGACAGATCATAGTGCAGTAGGTTAATAGTAAAGAATTAATGATCGAAGAGAGGTATACGCAGGTTCACCTTGACAAAGGAGCATATACATGCGGGTTAACATACCAAAAAGAGCATATAATGTACACATGGAGT
Source organism: Pinus taeda (assembly GCA_000404065.3). Lineage (NCBI taxonomy): Eukaryota > Viridiplantae > Streptophyta > Pinopsida > Pinales > Pinaceae > Pinus > Pinus taeda. Next base: position 17,860 of record APFE031276360.1, on the reverse strand, counting down.
TTCACAGAAGCAAAGGTGCGTACATGTTGGAAAACTTAGTTTTGGTATGAGGTATTTGGTCCATGGTATTTTGATCCATGCTATTGGTCCAAGGTATCTAGTCCGAGTTATTGACCCCAGGTAATTCGTCCAAGGCATTGGTCTTAAGTGGTTTTGGACCATGGTATTGAGAAAGGCCTAAAACTATAAAAGGAGGAGAAGATCATTAGGCCAGGTGTGCAAGTATTGAGGATCTGATGAAGTGGGAGATCGAGTATGCAGGTTATGGGTTTGCGATGCTTTACTTGATCTGAACTAAGGATGCACCTATGTGGATGATGATGGATGATGGATCAGGATCTTAAGGCTTGGAAATTATTATCATTATGTGGTTTAATCATTAATAGACTATATTTGAATACTGATGCATGTTTATTCAATAAATGTTATGATATGGGTATGTCTGATGTCTAGAATAGCTACAAAGTTATGAAGCTAATATTTTCATATCTGTACGCAGGTTCGCTTTGGTAAAAGTGCATATAAACATTGGTTTGGCTCATCAGAGTAGTGTATACATTATGAAATATGATATATGAATTTGTAGATTGTTCTAGTGGTTGTTGCAAAGTTCTCGGTTATGCTCTGTGTTCTGGTAACTATGTTTTGATGAATGGTCTTCAGTGATTCAGTTGTGGGCGATTCATAATTTAATGATTGGTTGATGCAATGGTTGTATTACAGTCATGATTGATTTTGAGCTTCAATGTTGTTTATGGGTCTAATATGAAAATTGGATGAAACGTGGCCTTCATATTGTGGTGTTGTGATCTAGGTGTATCTAGTCTGAAAATTTATGAAATGTGGTCCTTGGAGAAAGGAAGAAGGTCATAGCCTTCTATAGGTCGATGCCTACGTACTGGTAAACATATTAGCTAGTACAAGAGCCAGGGGGTTGAAGCTCCCTTCCAGTAGCATCTGGAAAATGAGAGAGGGCTGTAGCCTTCTGTAGGTCGGCGCCTACGTACTAGTAAATATATTGGCCAGTACAAGAGCCAAGGGGTTGTAGCTCCCTTCCAGTTGTAGCTGGAGAATGAGAGAAGGTTGTAGCCTTCTACAAGTGGGTGCCTGCATATTGGTATGAGTTTGCACCAATACAAGGTTGTAAACAAGTTTTTCTTATATTAAAATGAAGGCAGGATTAGGTGGTTTTTGTCCCACATTGGGTTTCCACCTTATATCATGGTGTTCATGTGTGTTTCTTATGTGTGATGATCTGTTCTATTTTTACTACACTTGGTTACTATTTATATGGTTAATGAAGTTCTGATGCACTGATTAAAGATCAACATATGATGAATTAACTAAATCATAAGTTTGTTGGATATACGCTAGTTGCATTAAACACAGTTTCTTGTACACGCGAGTTCCCTTAACTAAAGTAGCATATATGAATCTGATTATGAAAAAGAAAAAATTATTGATTTACTAATACTAATTCACCCCCCCTCTCAGTATTATTTCCAATGCCACCTGCAATAGAGATGAGTCAATCACATGATCAACATTTTTAACACACTTCTTAAGAAATGACACATGCAAAACATAATGGACTTTCATTGCTGGAGGAAGTGCAAGTCAATAGGTTACTGGTCCAATCCTCTCTATAATACTAAAGGATCCACAAAGCCATGGTGCCTTCTTAGCACATGATCCAAACCATAAGAAACTCTTCTTTGGTTTGATGCGCAAGTACACCTGTTACTCAACCTAAAACTCCTTAAAAAACCTATTCTAATAAGCATCACTCCTTTTCCTATCCTATTCTATCTTCAAATTCTTCTTGATTACCTACATTTTCCATTCCATTTCTACCAGCATGTCTAGTCCAATCAATACCCTATTCACTTGATCACTCCAACAGATGGGAGTATTGCAACTCTGCCCATACAATGCCTAAAAGGAACTCATCTTCAAAGATTCATAATACCCATTGTTGTAACAGAACTCGACTAATGGAATTCACTCTTCCCACTATTCCTCTTGATGAATCACATACATCCTAAATATGCCCTCCAATATCCTGTTGATCTTCTTAGTCTGTCCATCTATCTAAGGATTACAAGTGTACTAAAGGCCAACTTTGTGCCCAAATATGAAAAAAACTTCTAAAACTTGGAAGTGAACTTTACATCCATGTCTAAGACAATATTATTTAGAAAATGATGCAATATTACCACATCTATGATGAATTCCTACTCTACATCGCTAGATGGGAACGTAGACTTCACTAGAATGAAGTGTTCAACAGTTGTCAACCTGTCCACAATGACCATGAAGGAATCATGCTATCTCACTGTCCTCAAAAAAATGTGATAAAATCAATGGAAATGACCTCCCATTTCCATTCCAAAATTGCAATCGACTATAGTAGTCCACTTGGATTCTTACACTTTGTGTTCACCTGCTGACAATCAAAACACATAGCCACAAACTCTATTGCCTCCTTCTTCAGGTTTGGCCAATAATAAAATTTCTTCACTACGGTTAATGTCTTCTAGTAGCCTAGGTGATCTGAATATGGTTTCACATGAAACCCCGTAAAGATCACCTTCCTGAACTCACTACTATATGGGACATATATCTTGTCCCTAAATCTAACCAAACCATCTATTGTAAGACAACAATCCACATCATGTGCACTTTCACCTGTACGTATACCTGTACCTGTACCTATACTACTACCTATACCTGTACCTGTATCTATACTCTATTGAAACCTGTGCGCAATCTCCATATACTTGACATCATGATGACTTGCCTGCAAGATCCTATCCTATAATTTTGTCCCATAGGATCTCATAGTTGATAAGTGATTTACTTGTACCCTCCTGCTAATAGCATATGTGACCTTGTTCTCCTTTCTTTCGATGTACTTGATCTCAATGTCAAAATCATTGATCATGGCCAACCATCTATGTTGCCAGGCATTCAAATTTAGTTGGTCAAACAAAAACCTCAACCCAATGTTATCAGTCGTAAACACAAACCTCCTTTCAAGAAGATAGTGCCTCCACATCTTCAATGCATGTATGATCATTGCTAACTCAAGATCATGTGTTAGGTATTTCTTCTCGTGCTCATTTATTTTTCTAACTCATAACATACAACCTATCTATCCTTCATAAGGAATCCACCAGGTCCTATTTTGCAAGCATATGTACATACTACAAACTCTTTGTTCAGGTCTACAATCTTTAATATTGGAGCATGTGTCAACAACTTCTTAAGATGGTCAAAACTAGCCTCACACTCCTATTTCTATTTAAACTTCTTACCTCTCCTCTGTAATGACGTAGACCATGAAGAACCAAAAGAAATGGAGATGGAACCTGAGGAGCTGGAAAAAAATAGGGAGCTTGAACCATAGAGGATAGTTGAGGTTGCTCCACAAGAAACAACCTCAACCACAGAACTGATGGAAGAAGAAGTGTTGCAGCAAGGAGCTAATATAGAAAGGGTCACCAGTACCACGACCGAGGCTGTCGCACAAGAGCCAGCCTTGACTATGGAACTAGTGGAACAAATCAGCAGCACTGTAACAAGAGAAAAGGTACCACAGTAGGCTCAAGTGGAAGAATTCATTAACATTGTGGTGGGGGGTGTCCCACAAGAACCACCCTCGATTGTGGAACAAGTGGAGGAAGATGAACTAGGACGAGAGGGGCTCGGAGCTGAAAGAACCATGGGGCCAACAGAAGGAGGGTTATAGGTATAATGGATGGAGTTTACATAATGATATAAGAGTCCATTTTCATCAATGTCGAGCTGGAAGAAACAATGCCAGTATCATCTACTCAAGAATTGCTGGATAGAGAGTGTGGTTTTACACAAGAACCACAATCAACCCATCCGGCTCTGGAAATTGCAGAGGAATAGATCTTGAGGCTGACGCTACTCCATAAGAACCAACGTCAAAGTTGAAATGGGGGACTACGTAGATAGGGGTCTCAACCAAGAGCAAAGATGTTGCAGATAGAGGGAAAGAGCTCAAGGTCACAACCGGCGCTGGGATAGACCAGGTTGAAAATTTCTTCCAATTCCCCTCTTATTTCTCCATTCCGAGAGGGGCGAGGGTGTCTCTCTCTCCTCGATGCACAAAGGAGGACGTTTCCATTCCACCTATTTTCAAGTTTGATGGGTCAATAAAGGGACGAGCTACCACATGTTTGTTGGTTGCAGACTTCTAGAGAGACCCTTCCAAGGAACCCAAGAGAGAGGAACAGACAGGTGTTTCTGAAACAAGGGAACCTGGAGGGCAAATGTTGGCTGATACCCATAAAATGAGTCCACCACGTACCAAGATAGCTTCGTACTGGGTCGAGGTAGGGGTCAGTAAGGAAGCAGTTGCTCCCAAGAAACAGGGACCAAGCAGAGTAGCCCCGTCAATAAAACTTGTGGATACTCCCTTGATTAATCCACCACCTGTTAAACGAGATATAGTACTAGATGAGTTGGTGTTCAAACAAGAATGGATAGAGTTGTGTGAGCAATGAAGGCTGTCTATTAAGTAGAAATATCAGCTGCAATTCAGGGAAATAATGCGGCTCAAAACAGAGGTCAAAAGGCTGTGAAGGCAGGTACACCAATTGAAGAAATAGGTGAAGAAATATAAGCGGTCGGCTAAAACGCCCAAAGCCACGATGGCTGAAGCACAGACACACGTAGACGAAGTGGCAACAACCTCTTTTGCCACTCAAATAGACCCTATCGAGTATTTGTTTGAAGTCCATGAGTTTTCCTTGATGGCTGAAGTACAAACCTGGAAATCCACCCCGACACGATATCAGAATGAAGTGAAGAGAGCCCAGGAACGAGCAGCCATGGCTATCCTTGAATATGTGGAGTGCATAGATATAAGGCGATTGAGGTATGCAAAGCAACAACTCAAGGTGGAGTAGCTAGAAGAGAAAGTGGCAGAATTGAATGCCAACAAAGAACATATGCTCAATTTAGCGCCTGAGGTGATGGCATGTCGCCCTCCTGCTTCCAATTATTATTTATTTTTACATGAACCTTTTCTTTTCTTCTATTTGGAAAGCATCAAGAAAGAAATTAGTTACGAGATCGAGGATGGCATACAGTTCCTTCATATATTTAGGGCCCATGATTTGCTAACTCATCATTTGATGTGCGAGCTTTACATGCATGGGTATCTCCTGTGTGTTGATAGAGAATTAATCCAGTCCCATATGTGTTGGAAATAATATTGAGAGGGGGGGGGGTGAATCAGTATTAGCAAATCAGATACTTTTTCATTTTCATACTTAGATTCATATACGCTACTTCAGTTAAGGATATCCGTGTATATACGCGACTGTGTTAAAAGAAACTAGTGTACATCCAATAACCTTTATGATTTAGTTAGTTCATCTTTAGTGAATGCATCAGAAAATTATTAATGATAAACAGAACAGATCATCACACATAAAGAGCACACATGAACACCATGATATAAGGTGGAAACCCAATGTGGGTGAAAACCACCTGCTCCAATTTGTTTCTATCTTCCTTTAAAAAGAAACTTATTTTACAATGTACTGGAGTAGTCCTTTACTAGTACGCAGGCATCTACCTGCAGAAGGCTACAACCTTCTTAGCTCTTGTACTAGCTATTCCATTTACTAGTACGTAGGTGCTGGCCTACTGAAGGCTCCAACCTTCACTCATTTTCCAGCTACTACTGGAAGGGAGCTACAACCCCCTGGCTCTTGTATTGGCCAATATGTTTACCAGTACATAGGTGCCGGCCTACGATCAACCAGGGACCACGTTTCATACATTTTCATACTGGATCCATAAAACAATCACCATTGCAATACAACCTGCATCATCAATCTCTGAATCACCAATACTGAAACCTTGCCAACAACACAGTAACCAGAAGATAGATCAGACTACATAACTCTGTAACAACAACCAGATCCAATAACCACTTCAAATATACTGTATACGCTACTTGGATGAACCCAACCTACATGTATACGCACTTTTACCAAAGACAACCCGCATACAGATCTACAAATTCTAACTCATAACTTTGCAACTATTTCAGACATCAGAACATACCCAGATCATAACATTCATACAATAAACATGCGTCAATAGATCTAGTCTATCCATAATCAACCCATATAAAGATAATCATTCCAAGCCTTGAGATCATGTTCCATCATTCATCATCCTTCACATGAGTGCAACCTTGGTTCAGATCAAGCAAGGCATCACTAACCGATAACTAGCATGTGGATCTCACACTTTATCAGACATTCATCACTTGCACACCTCCCCTTTGGCCTAATGATCTTCTCCTTATAAAGGTCTAGGCTTCTCTCAATACCATGGTTCAAAACCATGTAGAACCAATACCTTGGACCCAATACCTGGGGTCGTCATTTCGAACCAAATACCATGGAACAAATACCACAGACCAAAACCATGGTTTCCGACATGTACGCGCCTTTCCTTCTATGGACCTGCGTGTGTACGTGTACACACCTTTTGCTCGGATAACCCGCGTATATACGCACTTTCATCACGGTCAACCTGCGTATATGTCTCTCTTTACCTGCTGCACTATGATCTGTCCTCTGAGTGAGTCGCCATCACCTGTATCATACCTCTGAGTGAGTTTCCATCAAGGACAACACTTGAATCATAATGCCAACAATTTCACCCTTTAGACTTGCTGGCGACACCAAGTTACTCTCCCCCTTTGACATCAAGGGAAAAGGGCAGACCAAGATATTTTCTTCTTTGATCTCCATCTACTGTCCATACTCCCCCTGAGTATCTGCTGAAATCTCTGATTGAGCTCCCCCTTTGCATATGCCGAGATGTACCAATCTATTCATGCTCCCCCTGAGCACATGCAAGGTCATGTATGATCTGTACCATAAGCATCTCTTATTAGTATCTAGACCTGTAACCTGCAATACCATGCTTTTGACGGACCAATAATAAGTATCAAGATGTATCATTCAGCTACATAAGCATCATCACCAAAGACTTCTCATCAAAAATTCCAACAATGCATTATTTAATTATACTCTCCCCCTTAACTTGTGCCATGCTATCATCAAACAGTGACTGAACCATATCAGACTTCTGTACTGCTGCTTTCTTTCAGAACATCATATACGCGACTGTGCAGCATCTAACTCACGCATATACACGACTTGTCTTCATGAAACACTCGTATGAGATTTAGAACATAGAGGTTCCACATTTTCAGCTTCCTCTGAGTCTGTCATGTCTATGTACTCCGCTATATTACCTCTTTCTGGCTGTACTTCCTTTCTCTTCCATATCTTCATCTTTGATGATGTTTTCTCCTTTTGGTATGGTGCCCAAAATCTTCTCCTACATTCCTTTGCTATGTGTCCAAGCTTGTTACATGCATAGCATCTTCTATGTTTCTTATTCCTTCTATAGCAATCAACAGCTTTGTGACCAAACATATTGCAAGAAAAACAATATCCTTTGAAGTACTTGGAACGTGAAGATCTTTCTGTGTGATGGTCTTGAACCATTCTACTTCCGGATCTAGCTGCAACATGTCCATGATTATGACATACATAACATTCAACATTATTCATCGAAGGAAATAATCGTCTATCACTTCCATAATTAGGAGCAAAAGGTTTTCTTTGAGGAATTTCTTTCCTTGGTTGCTGATGGGATTGACCTCTCAACTTCATGTTGGGGATTTCAGATTCTCCATTAGAGTTCCTTGTCTCACCTTCAATAGATTCATTAAAACCAAGACCATTTTTGATAGCAGGAGACCGTTGACTACTAAGAATATCATCCAAAATCTTAGTACTATGTTGAAAAACCAATAGTTTATCCTTTTCTTCTAATTTACTTTTCAAGATATTTACCTCAACCTGATGTTGTTCTTCCTTTTCCAGACATTGCTTCTTCAAAATTTCTTCATACTTTCTTCCTTCTTCCACTTGTTGCCTTAGTTTACGAATCTTATTTTCTTGTTCTTCATTCAACACCTGCAAAATTTGATGAACTCTGAAAGCACATTCCAACTGAGCTTTTAAGCTGATAATTTCTTCTTTGAGAGCACTCTCCCTTTTGCTAGTTAGATCTTCTTGATCTATTATTTTATCTGATGCTTCATTTGCTTGTCCATCTTCAATCTGAGGTGATTCAGGATCTGAATACTTGCTTCCACTCACCGGCAGGCTGTCATTGTTCCTTTGCATTGTCTTCTCCTTTTGACGCGCTTTCTTTCCCATTGTTCTACGGATCTCCTTCAAGCAATGAAGCTTCTACCAAAGGACCAGCTCTGATACCAATTGTTGGAAATAATACTGAGAGGGGGGGTGAATTAGTATTAGCAAATCAGATACTTTTTCATTCTTATACTTAGATTCATATACGCTACTTCAGTTAAGGATATCCGCGTATATACGCGATTGTGTTAAAAGCAAATAGCGTACATCCAATAACCTTTATGATTTGGTTAGTTCACCTTTAGTGAATTCATCAGAACATTATTAACAATAAATAGAATAGATCATCACACATAAAGAGCACACATGAACACTATGATATAAGGTGGAAACCCAATGTGGGTGAAAACCACCTGCTGCAATTTGTTTCTATCTTCCTTTAATAAGAAACTTCTTTTACAATGTACTGGAGCAGTCCTTTACCAATATGCAGGCATCTACCTGCAGAAGGCTACAACCTTCCTAGCTCTTGTACTAGCCGTTCCATTTACTAGTACGTAGGCGCTGGCCTACTCAAGGCTCCAACCTTCACTCGTTTTCCAGCTACTACTGGAAGGGAGCTACAACCCCCTGGCTCTTGTACTACCCAATATGTTTACTAGCACGTAGGTGCTGGCCTATGATCATCTAGGGACCACGTTTCATACATTTTCATACTGAATCCATAAAACAATCACCATTGCAATACAACCTGCATCATCAATCTCTGAATAAACAATATAGAAACCCTGTCAACAGCACAGTCACAAGAACACAGAACAGACTACATAAATCTATAACAACAACCAGATCCAATAGCCACCTCAAATATACTGTATACGCTACTTGGATGAACCCAACCTGTGTGTATATGCGCTTTTACCAAAAACAACCTGCATATAGATCTGCAAATTCTAACTTATAACTTTGTAGCTATTTCAGACATCAGGACATACCCAGATCATAACATTCATACAATAAACATGCATCAATAGATCTATTCTATCCATAATCAACCCATATAAAGATAATCATTCCAAGCCTTGAGATCTCATTCCATCGTTCATCATCCTTCACATGAGTGCAACCTTGGTTCAGATCAAGCAAGGCATCACTAACCCATAACTAGCATCTGGATCTCACACTTCATCAGACATTCATCACTTGCACACCTCCCCTTTGGCCTAATGATCTTCTCCTTATATAGGTTTAGGCTTCTCTCAATACCATGGTCCAAAAGCATGTAGAACCAATACCTTGGACACAATACCTGGGGTCATCATTTCGAACCAAATACCATGGACCAAATACCACGGACCAAAACCATGGTTTCCGACATGTACGCGACTTTCCTTCTGTGAACCTGCGTGTGTACGTGTATGCACCTTTTGCTCAGATAACCCACGTATATACGTGCTTTCATCACGGTCAACCTGCGTATATCTCTCTCTTTACCTGTTGCACTCTGATCTGTCCTTTGAGTGAGTTTCCATCACCTGTATCATACCTCTGAGTGAGTTGTCATCAAGGACAACACTTGAATCATAATGCCAACAATATGTGGGGGAAATTCATTTAAGGGCCCTCACCTCTTACACTCTCAATCAGATAAGTTGGTAGAAGGCTTCTAATATGTTTGAGTCAAACAAGGTCATGAATCCTTTTACGGTAGGAGGAGAGCATGAGCAGTTAGTGACTATGTACAATAAGCACAACACCTTTTTAGAAATTGTGGGGAACACGGAACAAATATTGAAGACACAAAAGTGGTCCATTGATCTATGTTTCAAGAAATTAGTCACATTTCAAGATGACGCCCTTAATAGTTGCCCGAAAGGTGGATGATGTCACCCATGTCTGTCCAGAACAGAGAACCATTTGGAGCACCAAATTTTGCACGAGCACTCAATAGGGTGCCAAGGTACGTGCCATGCATCCAAGCATGTGGGGTCCGGTGGATGGGAATTCAGTTTCAGTACCTTGTCATTTTGTTGCCAGCAGAGCACTACACCCTAGCATATAATGTACCAAATGATTGGTGGAAGGAATTTTTTGTCTCAGAGGGGTTTAAGGTTCCAAGAACAGAAATGGCCAGGGAATACAATCTCGCCGATCTTCATGAAGCCCACAGCCTATCCAATCTGGACCTGCAGAGGCGGCGAGCTGCATGAGGGCATGTAGAAGGCTAGCTGGGGGGAGATGTTGCACACCAAATCAGCCTATCTTTTTCCTCCATTTCCACTCCTCTTTTCATACTTTTTGTATCCATTCACATATATTTACTATGCTAAGAATATGAGGTAATTCCCCTTTCTTCATCTCTTGGAATATTTAAATAATAAAGTAGTCATGAACGTTTTACCTATGCAAACCACTAAAACATGTTATGACTGTAGATTCTAGAGCACATGTGTTGACCTCATGGAATCTCACAGCAGTTCTGCGATTCACAGCAACTGATCGACCATGATGAAATAGCATAACCAATTTGCAGTTCTTCTCAACCCATTTTGGATCATTTCTGTTCTTTCTCTCTCGACAATGGTGCTATGTTGAACTAATCTATATATTCGGGCATATAGTTGCTAGGTTTTGGGGAGAGATGTTATTCCCCTTTGTACTGTATAAAAGACAAGTCATTGCTGTATGAGGGGTTAGCCAGACCCTGATCTATATTATAACAACATTTTTCAGATTAATAACATACAACCCTTTTTTTTGTTCTATCTTTCACTGTGAGTAACACAACCCTGATCAAAGAGTTGGGCCTGTTCTTCTGATCAGGTGCTGCGTGTTTTCCTTTTATGTGTGTTTTTCATGGTTGGGTGTATTTCTTGATCATTGTTACAAATTTCTTTAGATTACTGTGAATGCCTTTTTAAGTTCTGCAGTTTAGTTTTTATCCATGTTACAACAATGCTTTGATTTTGTAATCGCAAACCCTTGGTCGATAAGAGATTGTAACCTTTCCCTTGCATATACCTTGCGTGTTACCTTGAAAAGAATATGCACTCAGAGTGATAAGTTAATGTAGCAGACGGGGTGAATAATTTTTTCATAACTAGACACCAAAAATATCTGTCGAAAGAAAGTGTCGATTGTGATAGGACTATCAAATGTGACACTTTATGCAATGAGATTTCTAATTATGGTGGGTTGTGTTATTGCAGAATGAAATTTGGCTTGATACGCCAAACACTTAAGTGTTGATTGGTATTATGATGGGGTTCACAAATGCGATATGTTAAATGTTGTATTTAATAATCCTAGTGGGTCCGCAGAGCAGCTCATGCAAAGGTCTATCCACTAATAGATTTTGCTGATTGAAATATCTGACAGGGTTGCAGAACCATAGCCATAACTGTTGAACTGACCAATTTTCATGTGACCAATCGGCCCTTAATGATGAGATAGGTGGGAATGATGGTGAAATCACTGGTTTTGGCAGAACTACCAGTTTTAAATGCAGATAATGAACTTAACTGGAATTAAACCACATTTGGAGGAGAAAATTGTGGAAACATTCACAAAAGTAACAACTAAGATAGTTTTTTCACCAAATGTGATGCAAAAAGAGGCTAGATAGCCATTTGTTTCCATTTTGAACTCATTGGAAGAGGTTTCAGGAGCAGATGAGCACTTCTAGATAGGATTTTTATAAAGTGAAGCTTATGGGTACCTTGGTCAACCAAAGTGTTGATTCAGTTTGTGGAGGAGTTCCAATATTAATATGACCTTGCACGGGTCTTCCAGCCTCCCTACATTTTCTATAGTAGCCATTACAACAGTGCTGTAGCTTTATTTCTTCTTTTCTCTATATGTGTATGGAGAAAGAATTGTTTAAGTACTTCAAGTGGATTGTAGTATTGTTTATGTTCTAGGAAGTTGGAGTATGGGCTCTTGGTGTAAGATGCAAGTGTTTACTAAAGATTTTCATGTTTAACTATAGGATAACATGTGTATTGAAGTGAGAACTTATTTAGGAAGATGTCTCTTTGAAGGAGAAACTAGCCATTTCATTTCAACAACTTATGTACTCTTCTTTTCTTGATATTGAGCATAATGAGAAGCAATCACGCCTTTAGAGTTGATCCAAAAAGATGTAGCTCAGTAGGGGTGAACTCCTTTATCAATGGTTGGTGTATTATTCTTTGATACATGCTTCCATTTAGTGTTTTGGTTTCAGGTTTTAATTTTTCTTCATGAAACCAACTTAAGTAAAAACACATAAAATTCATGCTTTTAATTTCTATTTTGGAGTGAAAACCTCAAGCACATTTTTATATTCTAATGAGGGGAATTATCACAACATTACTAATCTGGCCCAATTTAGATCATGAGGGAACACCGTCCTTGGTTTTCAATAACACCTATAACAACAAGACTCTTGTAAGAAAAATATATTGTCGATGAAGCTTTATAACTTAGCTCAATGCAGTATTTATAATGATCAACTTCTTAAGAAGAAAATGATTTTGAAAACATAACAAACATAACTTCATAATGACATAACACCCATAATACTTATTGGAGCTTTATAACATAGCTCATGGTGGTATTTACATCCATATACATGTGTACATTTATCAAACATCACCAAAACATATACCAAGACATACACCAAAATACTTTACCAAAACTGCTTTGCCTCAACAAGCAAACAAGGAAGGATACATAGCCCACATTTGATCTACCATCTCCCATTTAGCGTCATTGGGCCCAAAGTCTTTTCATTGTACCTTAACATGCTTGATTGCTCAGTTTTAGAGCATGAACACATTTTTCTACAATAAACATTGAGGATCCAACTAGAATTCTCCATCTGGTTCCACCTACAATATAAACCAGTCAATCACATGATCAAGATATTTGACATACTTCTTAAGAAATGGCACATAGAAAATATAATGGACTTTCACTATCGGAAGTAGTGCAAGTCAATAGGTTATTGGCCCAATCCTCTCAACGATACTGAAGGGTCCATAAAAACCGTGGTGCCAGCTTGGCACATAATCCAATCCGTAAGGATCTCTTATTTAGGTTGATGTGCAAGTACACATGTTCCCCAACCTGTAATTCCATGAAGAAATTGTTGTGATCTGCATAGCTCTTCTGCCTATCTTGTGTTTGCCTTTAGATTTTTCTTGATTACCTGTATTTCTTGCGAGGAAAATTTTAAGGGTGAAGAAATTTATTGAAGTTTAAAAACATTGGTGAATCTCACTAATCCCTAATATGCAAACTATAAAATGTTTATTCATATATTTGTAAAAATATTCAAATTTATAATGATTTTATATATAGTCTTTATATAATGTTAGCAATTTTTAAGGTAAAATATTTTTATATTCTAAAATTTGGGCGAATAATCTTTTATAAAAATTGGAAATTGGTGAATCTTTTTTGTGGAAAAATCATGGAAAATTAGCCCACTGGGCGAACATTAGCCCCTAAAATTTTCCATGATTTTTTGTTCCATGTCCACTAACATGTACGGTCCAATCAATACGTTGTTAACTAGATCACTCCAACTGATAGGAGTATTTCAACTTCACCCATACAATGCCTCAAACAGACTCATTCTCAAATATTCCTAATACCCATCGTTATAAGAAAACTCTACCAGTGGAAAATACTCTTCCCACTTCCATTGTTGATGCATCGCATACATCATCAACAAGTCCTCCAATATCTTGTTGACCATCTCTGTCTATCCATCTGTTTGTGGATGATAAGTTGTACTGAAGGCTAACGCTGTGACCCCACCTGCAAATAAATCCTTCTAGAACTTGGAAGTGAACTTCGCATCCTTGTCTAACACAATCTTATTTGGAACACCATGAAATATGACCAAATCTCTAATGAATACATATGCTACATTGCTAGCTGAGAATGTATACTTCACTGCAATGAAGTGAGTAACATTGTCAACCTATCCACAATAACCGTGATGGAATCATGTTTTCTCACTATCCTTGGTAGAATTTTGATGAATTCCATGAAAATGGCTTCCCATTTCCACTATGGAATCACAATCAGTTGTAGTAGTCCACCTGGATGCTTAGACTCTGCCTTCACATGCTGAAAATAAAAACACCTAACTAGATCACTCCCACTTATAGGAGTATTTCAAATCACCCATACACCTCCTCAAATGAACTCATTCTCAAAGATTCCTAATACTCATTGTTATAAGAAAACTCTACCAGTGGAAAATACTCTTCCCACTTCCACTGTTGATGCATTGCATACATCCTCAAAAAGTCCTCCAATATATTGTTGAACCTCTCTGTCTATCCATCTGTTTGTGAATGATAAGTTGTACTGAAAGCCAACTCTCTAACCACACCTACAAATAACTCCTTCCAGAACTTGGAGGTGAACTTCGTATCCTTGCCTAACACAATATTCCCTAGAACATCATTAAATCTGACCACATATCTGATGAATACATGTTCTATGTCGCTAGCTGAGAATGTAGACTTCACTGGAATGAAATGAGTAACCTTGTTAACTTGTCCACAATAACCATGATGGAATCATGTTTTGTCACTATCCTTGGTAAAATTGTGATGAAGTTGACAGAAATGACTTCCCATTTCCACTATGGAATCGCAATCAACTATAGCAGTCCTCTTGGATTCTTACATTCTGCCTTCATACACAGAAAATTAAAACACCTAGCCACAAACTTTGTTTCATCCTCCAATAATAAAATATTTTCACTGTTGTGAGTGTCTTATGATAACTTGAGTGACCCGAATATGGTTTCGCATGAAACTCCCTCAAGATCACCTTTTTGAGCTCATTGTTATTTGACACATATATCTTGTCTCATAAATCTAACCAACCCATCTATTGTAAAGCAATAATCCACACCCCTTGCACCTGCACCTTTACTTGTATCACTACATGTTCCTATATTTGTACTATCACATGTACCTACACATATAATATCACTTGTACATACACCTATATCTATACTCGTATTATCACATGGACCTGTACCTATACTAGTACTCTGTTGCAACTTATGCATAATCTACATATATCTCACATCTTGCAAACCTGCCTGCAAGATCCTATCCTTTAAGTGTATCTCATAGGATGTATATGCTTGCTAAGCGAATATGCCACTTTGTTCTCTTTGCCTTTAATGTACCTGATCTCAAAATTGAACTTACTGGTCATAACCAGCAAATAAGCCTTCCTACATCCAGATTCGGTTGGTCAAATATATACAACAAACCACTCTGATCACCCATCAACGTAAACCTCCTGGCCAGAAGATAGCATCTCCACATGGATCTATGATCACTGCCAACTCAAGATAATGTAAGCAGGTTAGTTTTGCTCATTCTCATTTATTTTTCGCAACTCATAGAATACCACATGTCCCTCCTGCATAAGGACTCCACCAAGTCCTTTCTTGTAAGCATATTTTCATACTACAATTTCTTTGTCTGGGTCTGTAATCTTTAAGACTGGTGCATCTGTCAATAACTGCTTAAGCTACTCAAAACTAACCTAAACCACTATGATCACCCATCAATGTAAACCTCCTACCCAGAAGATAGCTTCTCCACATGGATGTATGATCACTGCCAACTCAAGATCATGTATGGGATAGTTCTGCTCATGCTCATTCGGTTTTCACAACTAATATAATACCACTTGTCCCTTCTGCATAAGGACTCCACCAAGTCCTTTCTTGTAAGCATATTTGCACACTACAATTTCTTTGTTTGGGTCTGCAATCTTTAAGACTTGTGCATGCAACAAAAACTACTAAAGCTACTCAAAACTAGCCTCAAACTCTTATGTCCATTCAAACTTCTCGCCTTCTCTCTCCAATGATGTGATACGATAAGAAATTTGTGAGAAGCTATTGATGAACCTCCTATAATAGCCTACCAACCCCATGAAAGATCTCACCTCTTCTACATTCATGGGAGCTACCTACTCCATGATTTCTCTTATCTTTTATGGATCTACTACAATGCCCTCCTTGGAGGCAACATGCCCCAAGTAAAGTAGCTTAATGTAAAAGAAAATACACTTGCTAACCTTAGCATGCAACTAATGGTCTCTTGATCTAAAAGAGGAACAAGTGATTTTTGCCTCTCTTTCCAAAATAAAATGAAACAAAAACTAGGATCATGTTGACACTTTTCAAGCATGAAAATGGGTCTTCAAAATAAACATGTTTGTTTAGTGTCCCTTCAAACATGAATTAGTTCTCATGTGCAAGTTAATCATAATGAGAAATAAATATATTTTATATAAACATAATGAAGAGTAGCACAAGGTTTCATGATGGAGTTCAAACCTCCTCGGCTACATCTTCGAGTATGTCAATGTGACTAGACTATTCATATTTCATTGTAAAAATGAAGTACATAGAGTATGTTGATGACTATGTGGCTATTTCCCCTTCAAGGAAATGTTCTCTTACAGAGAACTCTCACATAAAAACAACATGATAACTTGCAATCACCATGTAAACTACAACAATACAAGAAATCTCCTTGAAAGACCCTAAACCTCATCTAAAAAAGAGCATACATGAAGCAAGGACATATCCAAGCTTCCCTCAACCTGACATAAAGAGAAAAATGTCCAAATAGCTGAATTTTGAAAGGGTCAGTTTCTACAAAAGAATTTTGAAGGTGAAGAAACCCCTACAAGGTCTTATTCATGCTCAATACCCTCAAGAAATGTCACCAAACTCTGTTTGATCCATACACCTCTTAGCCTCAAACCTCTGAAAAGGCCATCTAGATGTGCTAAAAAAAAAAATTGAGGTCACCAATGGATTCAAAGCATCCAAAAATCTCCAAGTAGCCTCGTTCTTAGCTCAATTTCGTGAAAAACTAAAAATATTATTAGCTACAAGTTCCTATGTGAACTTGTTTGTTTAAAAAACCTAAAATTTTGACTTTTTGGCTAACCTCCTTACAAATTCGCTTAAAAAGTCACCAACTGGGCAAAAAAATTGCACCTCTTCATGTGCAATGTGTTGGATCATTAGTTCACCCTCAAACTCCTTAGGGTCGAAAATTGTGAACATATGGGCTATGGGGCCAATGGTTGGGCTAAACACCTACCCTTCTTGCCAGACCCTGTCTCCTTCTGTGTTGGGTCACATTGGGCACATACTCCCCGAGATTGGTGCCCAATCCTTGGCAGCTTTCCGATAGCTCCTTTTCAGTGCACTTGTGTTCATATGGGTAGTTGTAGGACCTAGGGTTGGCCCCCCTCTATAAGTACTCTCCAAATTGTGTTCCCGATCTTTGGATGGAAACTATGATGTGGGCATATGAATGTTTTTCATGTCATGAGGGCTGGGCTAGGCCCTAACCCTTATCTAGGGAAAATTTTAAGAACACCCCCTAAATTTATAAGTATAATAAATGGGCGAATCTTCATGGTATATAGGAAAAATGGAAGGCGATTTTATCAATAATATAGTATGTATATATAATTTTTTGGCGAATCTCTCACTAGTCATGGCGAATATTTTACTCAATTATAAAATCTTGTAAGATCTTGGTATTACCTTGGGTTATCATAAACCTGGAGCTTAAAAATTA